>PVJH01020968.1:0-39651 GCA_004026705.1 Nesogale talazaci
ATAGTTGGCGTTTATATTATTGCAACTATGTAGATAGTACATGTAGTCAGATATGTAGTAGATTATAATAATTCTGTCTTTTATATATATCTTTTCTTTTTTTCTAGAACTAATAATTTTCTCACTTTTGCTTAATCACTTAGTTTTTGTTTATTTTTCTGTATCTTAAAACCCAAGCCAAACTATAGTATTTCATTCTTAAAAAACTGATATAAGATCACAAATACTAATTATTGTAATAATTTCAGGAAATGATATAAGATTTAAGACAAAAATTAGGACAGCAAAAACCACAGTCATGAAAGTAATGGTGCATGCTTGGGAATCTGCTCACTAGCAATCTGACCAAAAAGTAGTGTGATAGGTAGGTTTGTTGTGCCAACATGGCCAGTGAAGATAGGTAGGTTTCTTGTGAGAACATGGCCAATGAACACATGTGAGATTAATTGAAAGGTGAAGATATAAATGGGATGGTAAGCATCACCTTTCCCTCTCTTGCTGGTGGATCTTCAGGCCAGCCAGCTTCCTTGCTTGTCCTGTGCCTTGATTTGCAAGTTACATTACCCTTGGGACACTAATTCATGGACTGTATTGCCATAATTTGAGGTTCCTTCAAGTTCTGCTTCGCCACACTCCTGGAATATACATCTCTTGAGCTGGGGATTATCAGACCTTGCCACCTAGCTGACTGTTGGTGACCTGCCTTGCTGTTTGCTGCCTGTGGCTGGAGGGCCTGACTTGTTCTGCAGTGCATTACCTGGCAGCCCTCAATACTCAAAAGACGCCAGTGTATTAGCTGTCTCATGCAAGTTAGTTGCACCCAGCCATTCATACTGCTTTATAGATTAGTTACTTATTTCTTATGTTAGATATCTTTCTACCTATATAAATATATATAAATTACTAGTGTCTTAATTTTGTTCCTTTAAAGGACACTAACACAAGAAGTAATTTGAACAGAACAAGTATACAGTGTATGATTTTAAATTGGAAATGATGCGCAACAAAATGTTATCTTTTCTCCACACGTATTCAGTCTTTATGTTGAGCAAATACTCTGAGATGATACACTGTATAATGGCATCGTGATTGGAGAAAAACTCAACATGCAAAATGTAGATGATGTAACAGTGGTTCCTAAAAGTGAAGAGGAATGAGAATCCATAAAGAAGAAGAGAAAGACTACCGCCTTTGGTGTGGATTATGCCTCTTTGGTGTGGATTATGCCTCATCATAAAGAAAACACTATACAACTATGTGTTTGTCAGTTTATCATACTGTCTTGGCTTGCATCTTTCTGATGCTTGAAGAAGCATCATTTCAAATAACAGCAGGGTCACCCAAAGTGAACTAAGAACAGACTATGTAATAGAAATCAGCTCTCCACTTTGGATGAATTAGCCACTGAAAGCCTTATGAACCAAAGCACAACGGTGCCAGAGGTAATGCCAGATTAGCTCTTTGGGTTGGAAGGCACTCAAACTGTGACTGAGAAAGTGCTGCCTCCTCAAAGGACTCAACCATACTTACATGGATGGAGGAAAACTTGTGGAGGGAAGCCTTCGAGATCTTCATTTGCAGGTGAAGCATGTTTCAGAATAAGAAGAAACAGGTGCAAAATTCTACTAATAATTGAAATTTGGGATGTATGAAATGTGAAGCTAGAAAAAAATTGGAATTTATAAAATATGAAATGGAATGCTGAAATGGACTGGTATTGACCATTTTAAATCAGAAAATCATGATTTACTATATTTAGAATAACATAATCAAGAGGTATGGCTTTGAATTTTTTGTCAAAAAAGACATTCCAAAATCTATCATGAAGTACACACAGTGCTGTCCGTGATACAATAATGTCTATCCACATTCATGGAAATACCAACAATACTACTATCTTTCAAATTTGTGCACCAAACACTAAAGCTAGTGATGAAGCAATTAAAAAATTCTATCAATATCTTTAGTCTGATTACCAATTATGCAATCAAAATGCATTCATCAGTTACTTGAATTCAGAAGTTGGAAACAAAGGGGAAGGAACAATAGTTGGAAAATATGGTCTTAGTGGGAGAAATGCAGGTGGAGAGTACATGTTAGAATGTTTCAAGACCAACAATTTATTCATAGCAGATACCTTTGTCAAACAGAAAGGACAACTATACACGTGAATTTCTCCAGATGGAATAGATAGTCATCAAATTTACTATATCTGTGGGAGAAGTTCGCCACCAATTGCTCATCTATAAGTACAGGTTGTAGCCAATGAAAGTTAAACAAATACACAGGACCCAAAATATGACCCTGAGTATGTCCAATGAGAATTTCAAGAACATCTCAAGAACACATTTACTGCATTGAATACAAATGACAGAAGAGCTGTGGGAGGACAACAAGAATATTCATGAAGAATACAGTCATTTAAAAGATAGGAAAGAAATAAAAATTCAAAATGAAGGTCAGCAGAGATCGGAAACTTGTTCTTACAGAGTAGTATATGTACATTAATGAAAGAAACAATGAAGTCAGAGAACTGAATAGAAAATTTAAAGGTCAGCTCAAGTAGACAAAACCAAACGTTATAACGCAATGTTCAAAAATCTAGAGTTGAAAACCAAAAAAGAAGGACACACACAGCATATCTTTAAGAGAAAAAACTGAAGGAAAAATTGGAGCCTCAAGTTGAAATTTTGAAAGATTCTATGCGCAAAAATATCGAATGATGAGGATAGTATCAAGAGAATATGGAAGAATACAGATTATGCCAAAAAGAACCAATTGCTATGCCACTATTTCAGGAGTACCATATAAAGAAGAGCAATGTTACGAAAGAAAGAAGTTCAAGCTGCACTGAAAGCATTAGCCAAAAACAAGGGTCCAGGATTTGAAGGAACATTCATTGAAATGTTTTGACGAGCTCATGAATCACTGGGAGAATTAGACCTCAACATCAGGAAATGTGGAAGACAGCTCCATAGCCAACCAAAAGATCCAAATTTCTACCCATATCAAAGAAAGATGACCCAAAGAATGCCCAGATTGTAGGATAATATCATTAATGTCACATACAAGTAAAATCTTGCTGAAGATCATTTAACTGATAGCAGCAGTACTTTGACAGGGACTGCCCAGAGGTTCAGGCTGGATTCAGAGAAGGCATGGAACAAGAGAGATCAATGCTGATATCAGCTAGATCTTGGTGGAAAGCATAAAATGCCAGAAAGATGTTTATTGTGTAACTATTGGTCCTTCTGTATTAATACTCCAATTTTCTTTTATTCTTTTAATATAATTTTTCATCTCTGAATTTGGAGTATTTTATGGGTTGTTTTGTCATCCAAAATTTCTATTGAGATTTTATTTCTACAAATTAGCTAATAATTTCTAGTATTACAATTTGAATGATCATTTAAAAAGCCTTTTTATTGTTGAGTGAAGGTTTACAAGGCAAAGCCCTTAGCTAATCCACAACTCATGCACACTTTGTTTCATGCCATTAATTGCCATGCCCACCCTGCCACAGCACCTCTCACTTCCTCTATGTTTCTCCTCTTTTCACTTCTTTCCCCCTGAACTTTGTGCTCGGGCAAATGCTGCCCCTTTGATCATAAAAAATTGATTTTCTAAAGTGTGGTACTTTCACTAGTATTACTCCACCTTAAAATATTCTCTATTGTTTGACTGAAAATTGAATGCTCATTTTTTAAAAAGCAGCATTATGCTTTAATTTTATACATGTACCATATTGTCTCTCTGTAACTGTCTAATAAGGGTTTCTGATGTTTCCCCCCTTGTTTTTTCCTTTTATGCTTTTTCTTCCCAAAGATGCATATCGGTTTTGTTTTCGACTGTAGAAGTTCTTCTTATATATTTAACTATCCTTGCTATCCTTATTTGAGACTGGAGCACTAAAGAGTCGATTGAAGAACTTCTTCGAAGAACAGAACTTCTTCTGTTGACTGTGGGTTTCACTAATGGGAGATGGTGAGGACACGGGGCACTGATTTCAGAAGTTTTGCAAATTTTATATTTTTCTTGGACCACCTGCTTGCTAGAAAAGGAAACTTTATAACTGTCAGGAAGGGACTCTAGTGACTTCATTTTAGGAATTGAAAGGCAAAGGAAGCCAAGTTTCAGCAATTAGTATGGCATGCCTTTTGTGGTGTAAATGGTCAACATGTTGGGCTGCTTACTCTAGGGTTGGAAGTTGGGGTTCACTTGGAGATGCCTTGAAAGAAAGACCTAGTGATCCATTTCGGGGAGAAAAAATAAGCCATTGAAATTCCTCTAAAACCCAATTTTACTCTGACACAAGTGAGTTGAACTGGACTACAGGACAACCGATTTAATGGATATTACGTAACCATTTACTCATTATTTAGTTTCAGTACAGCAGCCTGCTGTTCACTATATTTGCTGTCCTGCAGTCCACAGACCTTCTATTCGGCTCTCTAAGTCATTGTATTTGCAGACTGCTAGCTTGAGCAAAGGTAGCTGTCCAGTGGAAGATGGAACCGAGGATTAAAACAGCTTTTATGCCATCTTTGAACCTGCTGTCCCATGTTGAAGCAGGTTCATTATGAGCCCCACTTTCAAGGAGGTACTCAAAAACTCTCTGCCACTTCCTCAGATGCAAACACTTCTTGAGTCTCTGGTGAGAGAGTTGGTGCCATTCAAAATGGTGTTCCACTTTAGTATTCTCTGTTGCTCCAGCATTGAGCTTCCTCAAATCCATGATTTCCTTTCTGGATTCTTTGTATTGCTGTTTTGTCACTTTTGCTTGTTGCCCTTTTACAGTTTAGGTCTTTGTTTGTTTGCTTTAAAATTATTTGTAGTCATTTTAGGTAGTCTGAGAGCCCGGGGGAAATAGTGGCTGTATGTTGGGCTGCTAACCACAAAGCCGGCAGTTTGAAACTGCTTGAGAGAAAGATGAAGGTTTTTACTCCCTTCAAAAGTGACAGACTGGGAACCCCACAGAAGGAATTCTACTCTGTCCTACAGGGTTGGTAAGAGTCAGAATCTATGGCAATGCGTTTGATTTTTTTGAGGTAGCAGTCTGGAGGAGATGTTGAAGCTAGCCGGTTCATTGATTTCACCAGCTTTAATTGGACGTTCTGTAGTGGCTGGCTAATTTTTTTCAGAAATACATTTCTGAAGCTCTATTTTGAGGATTTCACTACAAAATCCTGGCATTTTAAGTTTAGCAATTTCTTTTTAAGGAGAGGTATAGTCCTGATGCTTTGTTTCCTAGCAATCATGATATTTAGAGGCTTATGATACTTTATGAAGCAGATGTATCCATAATCTTGAAGAATAAATATGAAAGACTTCATTAGACCTAATTATTTAGTTTATAAAGATTGCCCTCAATTTACAACTTGCAAAAGAAGGTAATGGTGGTGATGAAAGTATGCATCTATATAGGTGGTCTAACAGGCTTCTGCTTTCCAAGAGTCGATTAAAATAGCCTCAAAATTGCTCCCATTCCAGAATTTTCAAAAACGGTTCATCTTAACTGTTTAAATCCATTTTCATTAAATGCGGAAAGTCGTAGGCAAGCTGGGACAAAGATGAGTAGCCCAAATTATGTGTGGGTTTTGGCATGCATAGGCTGTTAAATGATGGACTGTTCCTATTTTCATAAAAGGCAAGAAAAGGAAAACTGTCCTTTACATATCAAAAATGAATGTCTGTAGCCAGCAGATGTATAAAGAGTACAAATCAGTGAGACCACTGATTTAGTCCTGCTGCAAATTTAGGGTTCATTTCACAAACTGCCTGACTTACTGCCTTGTGATTTTATTTTATTTTTTTAAATCTGGAAACAAAATGGCTAATCCCACTCTACAAAAGATAACATTTTTTCCAATTTTTTTTTTAGCCAGTCTTGTAGAAAATCTCCATATTGTTTTGTTACTACACTTCTGCTTTGGCTGCACAAAATCTCCAGATTGTCGTTATTTGATACAAAGGCATGAAAAATACTTTTTTCAAAAAAAATTTTTTTTTGGTGGGGGGGGATATCACTGCCCTCTGGTGGTTGTGGGAGCTACCCAGCCTTGCTCCTAGAGAGCTGCTGCTGGATTTGAACCGCCAAGACCGTGGGCCATAGTCCCTTACTCAACCACTACACCCCCGGGACTCAGCCCCAAGAAAACAAATTTTTTAATTTTTAGGACTTTAAACATGTCTTCACTATGATTCTTGATAGTGTCGTGATTATGAGTTAGGCTATTAACATACTAACTGCAAAGTCGTTCAAAACCACCAGCTTCTCCAGGGAAAACCACTGGGCTTCCTAATCCCCTAAAGAGTTACAGCCTCCAAATTCACTGGGCCAGTTCTATCTTGTCTTATGTTGCCCCTGTGTATCTGCGATAACTGGATGGCAGTGAGTTTGGTTTTTGTCTGTTTGTTTATTTATCAGAATATACTCAATGGCATTGAGAGCACTGGCATTTGAAAATTACCTGGATATTCATTTTCTGATTGCTCCCCTCTTTCCCCTTTGTTCTGTAGAGTTTGTAATACTTAATACTACAGAAAACTTACCCACTTGAATTTGAAAAAGCCCCATCTGTCAGTCTTTGTTCCAACCACCCATTTTACATTAAAAGACATTTGCTCCTGATGGAAAATCTCCTCTTAGTAAATCAGAAAACACCTAAAAGACAGAACTGTAAACTGCATAGGCCAATCGGGAGTTTGCATTGCAAATGCAC
Source organism: Nesogale talazaci (assembly GCA_004026705.1). Lineage (NCBI taxonomy): Eukaryota > Metazoa > Chordata > Mammalia > Afrosoricida > Tenrecidae > Nesogale > Nesogale talazaci. The sequence continues at coordinate 6,723 of PVJH01020968.1, forward strand.
CCCATCCTTCTCTTCCATGGGTCTCAGAGCATTTCCATATCTTCTCAGGGGTCTGGAAGCAGCCTCTCTCAAAGGGGAACCTTGCCTGGTAGAGTTTTATTTTATCTGGAGTTTCTATTTTATCTGAAAAAAAAAAAAAACCTTAATATTCTTTTTGTTGATGTTTTCATTTGATTCAGGGCGAGTGACATGAGGAAGTACAGTGCGTAATAAAATGAGTTCAGATTATGTGGCAGTGTTTTTGTGGCCTACAGTTGACAAACCAGGGGACTGTAACCCATTTTCTCTGTGGGGTAAGATTGCCCTTGTATTGAGTTCAGACTTCAGGAAGGGTGGCTTGGCCCTGTTGCCTGATGGCATGTTTGGTGGGCCATAGACCAACAAGTTTAATGAGACTATTTTAGGAAATTTTTTATAAATATATTTATCTTGAAAGAAAGTTGCACCCTAGAACTTGGGATCTTCAGAACTGGCCATTAGTGATCGAGCACCGACGTGCACCTGTTGTTGCCTCGGTAGTTTGAGAAGGATGGCAAAGTCACGTGTTCCACCAAGAGTCTGTGACACTGGACACTTCCTGAAGGAAGCGGACAGCTGCTTTTGTGAGGGCAGTGTGGACTCTGTGAGTCAGATCTACATGAAACAAAGATAAGACTGTTTTCTTCGCTTGCTTTTTTTTTTTTTTTTAACTACAAGAGTTCTTAGAATGTGCATTGGGACTCTCCCAAGAGAAAAAGAAAACATTTATTTGGCCCTGTTTTCAGAGAGCAGGAAATCGAAGAGGTGGAAAAAGATTATAGCTTCCTTCATTGTTCGAGAATGGGTTCTTTGTTCAACGTATTCTTCCCTTTTTTGATAGGCATTTCATAATAGAAGGCGTGCCATTTAGACAGAGACAAAAGAGAGGTTAAAAGTGAGTTTGGAATGTTGGTGACCTTGTTTCCAAGCAGAAAAATAAGCATTGTAGTACTATCCAACCAATTGTTGATGCTAGGTACTATTTTTGTCACTGGAAATGGTGCTTTTAATTAAGACTCAGTGGCCCAGTGAACTTATTGTTCTTATTTAAATATGCCTCAGTGAAGAGGGAAAATTATTTGTGAATGGCTTACTCTTTATGAAGATCGGAAGATTGCTGAAGCAAACAATAGAACTTGTTTTTAAAAACTTCTATTAATTTAAACTGCATTGACATAGATTCTTTTTATATATAGATTCTTTTTTAAAATCTTTTTTCCCTAACCCTAACATGGATTCTTAATCCATTAATATTATTAAGAATAAATTCTTTTCTTCCCATCACTAAAAATTAACAGATGAAAGTAAACTTGACATCTGATCAAAAACAATCTGACAATACAGTTTCACTTGTCATTTTCAGTGTTCATATTCAATGTTTGAAAAGGACGTTTTACTTCTTCCACTAGAACAATCCTGCTAGACTTTGTTTTGTTTGTTTTTCTTAAGTCCATCACTATTAGTCTTCTATATTGTGTTTTTAATTTTTTTGATATTGCATGGATTGTGATTTATGATATATAATTCAAACTTAACCGTATTACATGATATCTTGTAACATGTTATAGTCAAATCAGGTCCTCTAATAAAACTACACATAATATAATCTTCACGTATGAAACCTACAGTAACACAAAGAAGACTGCACTTCGAAGACAAGGTTGTGTCCTCCGTGGAACTGACTCAGCTGCAGGCAGCTGGGGCACTCCTCGTTTACTAGCTCAGTATCCAACACATTGCATGTGTGAAAAACAGTTAATAAAATCTATTTTGCCCATGAATGCATACACCTGGCATTAATGGACACTGAAGTAAGAGAAACACTGGATAGTTACGTGTCAATTTGGATGAGCCCTGCTTTTCATTGGTTTGGCAGTTATATAAATTACAAAAACATAACTCGGCCTCGGTGTAATTATATAATTTGACAGTTACGTAGTGAAAAATCCTCCGTTTTGCGATTTGGTACGGTCGTCCTCCATTTCTGCATACTACCACTTTTCACATAACTACCTAGTCCTTCAGGAGAAAGGCTAGGGCTTTCTACTTCATTCAAGAGTTCCAGTCTTGGGAGCCTCCAAGGTAGTTCTGCTCTGGCCTGTCGTTATGTCCTTAGGAGTCAGAATTGACTCGGTGGCAGTGAGTGAGTGGCCCAGACCTTGGGGCACGACCATGTAGACTAAGAAGGAGTGGCTAGATATGAGTAATGTAGAAAAACCACACTTTAGAGTCCAAGCCCACTCTCTTGGTCTCATGTCCAAGAATCCAGGATTTTATTTTAGATTTCTAGAAGACTTTCTAAGAGATTCTATTTCAAGTACTTATCATTAAAGAGGACTCATTTCCTGTTGTTTTCCTAAATTTGAAACATGTTACTTGTGATCAAGTTTCTTTAGTGTTTGCAAAAGTAGTCATAAAATATGCACCGTGGTGCTGGAGAAACTTCTTGCTGATATCTTGATTTATTAATTTATACAACAATATTATATTATTTTATACCACTTCAAGTTTCAGCTGTTGCTACATAAACTCTAAGTATCTCATCAATGGATTTGTAATTTGTGGTTGATGGTAATGTAATACTTTGTAAACTTGTACTTCCAGAGTCTGATTCATATATTCAGATATAGCATTTTCAAGCTTATAAATGAGTCACAACTCGAAATGGGTCCTTTCAAGTTACAACAATCAGCTGTTTGAAATCGTTCATCATGCATCTGTGACTTGCAAAGCATCAATGCTCAGGAGGATGTTTGGCAAATAAATTAGCCATTAAAGTTTTATGGAACGAAAAGCCAATACTCCTTCAAGTTCAATTTTCTCTTCATCCCCATGTAGATAGTAATTCAGTTTTTGGGCTGACTCCTCAGAGTATATAGAGGATTAATGTTTGTTGGCAAGTGCTTTGAGATCCTGGCCTGAATAATGCAGTTGGAAATTACCACCAGTGATTGTGTTCAAGCCAAAAGACAAGAAGCTGAACAGCTGAGGAATGCAACTCACGGATCTAGTCCGTTCCCTACAGCCCTTCCTGTCCCGCCATCCATCTTCATGTACAAATTTTATGGACTGTGGGCTCTGCAATGGATCTCTGGTGGCACAATGTTTAAGCACTTGACTGCTAACCAAAATATTAGTGGTTCAAACCCACTAGGTTCTTCATGGGAGTGCTCCCACAAAGATCTACAGCTTTGTGTATTGGCCAGTTCTTCTCCATCCTATAGAGGACTGAATCTCACTGGTTGTGTGCGTGCATGTGCACACCTATGTGTGTTTGGGTACATGTTTTAAATCATTTTATTTTGGTCCCATACAACTCTTATCACAATCCATCCATCATCCATTGTGTCAAGCACATTTGTACATTTGTTGCCATCATCATTCTTAAAACATTTTCTTTCTACTTTGAACCCTTGGTATCAGTTACTCATATTTCCCCTTTCCTCCCTCATGAACCCTTGATAATTTATAAATTATTATTTTTTCATGTCTTATACTAACTGATTGTCTCCCTTTACCCACTTTTATGTTCTCTGTCCCACAGGGAGGGGGTTATAAATAAATCATTGTGATCAGCTCCCCTTTTCTACCCCCACCTTTCTCTTACCTTCCTGGTATCGCTACTCTCATTGGTGGTCCGAGGGGTTTATCTATCCTGGATTCCCTGTTTCCTGCTCTGATCAGTACCAGTGTGCATCATCTGGTCTAGCTGTATTTGTAAGGTAGAATTGGGATCATAATAGTGGGAGGGGGGTTGGGATGCATTTAAGAACTAAAGAAAGTTGTATGTTTCATTGTTGCTACACTGCACCCTGACTGGTTCGTCAAATCCCTGAGATGCTTCTGTAAGGGGATGTCCAGTTGCCTACAGATGGGCTTTGGGTCCCAATTCCACACTGTCTCTCGTTTACAATGATAGTATGTTTTGTTCTTTAATGCCTGATACCTGATCCCTTTGCTACCCTGTGATCACACAGGCTGGTGTGCTTCTCCCATGTGGGTTTTGTTGCTTCTCAGCTACATGGTCACTTGTTTATCTTCAAGCCCTTAAGACCCCAGACAGTATATCTTTTGATAGCCTGGCACCTAGCTTTCTTCACCACATTTGCTTATGCACCCATTTGTCTTCAGAGATCATATCAAGAAGGTGAGGATCATGGAATGCCAGCTTAATAGAACAAAGCGTTCTTGCCTTGAGGGAGTACTTGAGTAGAGGTCCGTTATCCATCTGCTACCTTAAAACTAAACCTATCAATATATACACATAGTTCTATTTCCCCATCGTCATATATAGTTACATACATATATGCCTGTATTTAGATCTCTTTAAATGCTCCTTTCCTCCTAGTTCTTTCCGCTATTTCTTTTTACTTTCCTCTTGTCCCACTATCATGTTTAGTCTTCATTTGGGTTTCAGTAAATCCTTTTGGTTACATTGCCCTTGATCAAGGCCTACCAGGCTTCCGATACCCAACTCACCACCGATTTTGGATCACTTATTGTTCCCTTGTCTCTGGAATTGTTTACACCCACTTCCTTTCCCCTGCCTCCTCTTCTCCCATGTCCCCCTAGAACTGTTTTTCCTAGAACTATATTTGTAAGGTAGAATTGGGATCATAATAGTGGGAGGGGGGTTGGGATGCATTTAAGAACTAAAGAAAGTTGTATGTTTCATTGTTGCTACACTGCACCCTGACTGGTTCGTCAAATCCCTGAGATGTTTCTGTAAGGGGATGTCCAGTTGCCTACAGATGGGCTTTGGGTCTCCAGTTGATTTCTCCTACAGATTGTTTATTCTGACTATTTTATCTAGGTAGTCCTGTAGATATATATATATATATATATATATATATATGTATATATATATATCCACAAAAAACAAATAAGACAGAGCAAAACAAAGCAATAAAAGAAAACAGTAACAACAACAAAAACAAATGACAAAAAGAAAGAAAAACCTGTAAATAGTTCAATAGTTTGTTGACCTTTAGGAATGTTTTCTGGTCAAGTCGGATGTGGTACCATACCCTGACCCTAAAGTATTTTTTGGGTTTTCTCTGGGGACTTCATTGTTCTGTTCCCCTTGCTGTTCTGTTGCATGCTCGTAGCGTTTTGTCTCAGAGGGTGGGGTCAGATGGAGTTCGACTCCTGCAATATGTCTCCAGTGTTGTTCCCCACAGCACTATGGGTCAGTGAAGGACGTCATGTCTAGTAGCAGGGCCAGTCCCATGGTCCTCCGTACATTTCTTCTGACATTAAAATTCCATAAGATGCTTGTATAGTATTTTAGGCAGGGTGTGTGCTCACTCTACAGCAACCCCCTGCAACCAGTCTCAGAACCTCTGTGGTGGATTTTTTTAAAAGAACCAAAAATCTAATGGACATGTTCTGACATTTGACATTTGTCTTTAAGAAAATTAATAAACTTCTTAGATATAAACAGGGTGTGATTCAAGAAGATTAAAGTGTTCCTTGCCTGGCTGCAGGAACTCAGGATTCTATTTCAATTTAAATTTTCTTTCACTGGTAAAGGTGCATTATTGCAAAGCAGTACTAATATAAACTAAATTCAATACAGTAAAGCCCAAAACAAAACTGAGTACCCTTCCATGCAATGTAATGTACTAATTTTGAATAGTTACTGCATTTGGACAGATCTGTATTATAATCTTTTAAAATCATAGTGCATGTGTACTTAAAATTTGTCCATTTTAAGTGTACAATTCAATTCTGCTTTGGAAATGTACAGAACTGCGCACTAACACCACAAGCCAGTTCTAGAAGAGTTCCAGCACCACCAGCACACACACCCCCCCCCCCAAAAAAAAAAAAGAGCCGAGTGTCCATTTGCAGTCATCCCCCGCTGCCTACCTCAGACTCAGGCCAGCACTTTGGTCAGCTGTGTTTATAGAGATTTTCCTTTTCTGTGCATTGCATACAAATGGCTTCTTTCACTGAGTGTCCAGTTTTTGGTATTCATTTACGTATCATATCTGATGACACAGTGAGTACTCATCGGGTGGCTAACTGCAAGGTCAGCAGTCCAAAACTACCCACCATTCCTCGGGTGAAAGGTGAGGCTTTTTACTTCTGTAGGGAGTTGCAGCCTTGCAAATGCAGGAAGTTCTGCTCTGTCGACATCAACTGGATGGCCAGGGCCATGAGCTGATGTATCCATTTCTGTTTTTATCGATGATGAATGGAAGTATTTTGTGAGTACATGCCACATGCTTTCACTCATTCACCAACCAGTGGACATTTGGATGACTCCTGGCTTGGGATCCTATGCATAATGTTGCGATGAGCTTCTACACACAAGTTCTGTGTGAACATATGTTGTCTTCGACAGACTATCAGGAGTGGCTGCGCATTTCTGGATCCCCAGCAGCAGTGCATGAGGTTCTAGTTTCATCACCTCTTCACCAACAGTTGGCATTTCTTCCTTTCTCCCATCCTTGCTCTGTTAATTTATGTGAGTGTGTATGTATATATATATGTGTGTGTGTGTGTGTGATTGATATATATATATATATATATATATATATATATGTATTTATCTGAGGACAGCCATTCTAGTAAGTGGGAAGTGATACTTTATTGTCATATTTTGTAATTCTCAAATGACTACTGATGGGGAGCAGGTGATCATCAGCCATTGTGTATCTCTTTGATAAAATGTTCATTCAATTTGCCTATTTTTAAATCAAGAGCTTTCTTATTACATTGTATGTAGTTTTTATGTGTGTGTATATATATGTATATGTATATATATTCTTGTTCCCGTTTCTTAGTCAGATGTAAGATTTTCTCATAATTGCAAGGGCAGGAGTTCAAAACCACCAGCTGCACTTTGGCAGGATGAAGGAGCATTCTATTCCCAGAAAGAGGTAGTCTCCAAAACTCACAGGGGCAGTTCCACGATGTCTTGCAGGGTCACTCTAAATCAGCATCAACTTGATGGCAGTCAGTTTATTTTTGCTTTGATGATTTTTCTTTGCATTTTCAATTTTTCTGGGTTTTTGTTTTTCTCTTTCACTTGTCGAAGTCATGTCAATGTGGCTTTCTGCAAATCAGTTTAATCTTACCTCTGAAAGCCAGCTATACACATCCAGGAGACCATGAGCTCTTCGAGGAGATCTCGCTCTCTTGTTAAGTATTCTGCTTCATATAATGTCTGCTGTCCTTTTCCTATTGTGAAGTCCTGATTTTCTAGTTATCATGTTGTTTTGTTTTGTCCCTATAGCAAGAAAGAGAAAAAGAAGTGAGCAGGACTAGTTTTCAACCCTACTTAAAAAATATTTTTTCAGCTGAGCCCTGGTAGTGCAATGGTTGTGTGTGGGACTGTGACCCACAGGGTTGACAGTTCAAATCCAGCAGCAGCTCTCCAAGAGCAAGGCTGGGCTTCCTCCTCCCACCAGGGCAGTAATGCAGGAAAAAAAATCTTTTTTTCAGGTTTTATATAGCTTTGGTGGTGGCAATAGTCATAAAAACTGAAGTCCTGCAAAGTTCTATCATTCTTTCACTAGAGATGTTCCGACCTTCCTCCAATCCTGATATTTAAAACCCACTTCCAAAGACCCTGCTGATAGAATAATTTGCTTTGATCAACCCATGGCTTTCAGATGACCAAGAGAAAATATTCTAACATGTGCTCATTAGTGTAAGAGGTAGAGTGGAAATTTAGAAAAAAAATTGCAATGCCCCACCCACTCATTATGTGACCTTGGTGGATTTTGTGGCATTGCACATTCTTGTCAGCTGTCTGATCAGATGACCACTGTTTGACTATTCTACATGGTGTGTTTTCTGCCATGGGGCAAACCATCAGATTTTGTATTTGGCATTCAGTAGTCTCAATATCGCACAGGTTCAGGGAACACCAAATTTCTGAATGACAGCTACTAAATATCTTTGCTTTCAGGTAATATTCTGAAAGCTTTGTTGTGATGTATACAGTATCTTTTTAGCTTTATTGAATTGCTTTTAATATTCTAATGGAATACAATTCAGTCTCAAAATATATTTGTACAACCATTGGTTATCTATTAGTTGTACTTTAGAACCTATTGTGCAACTACACGTGAGAATTACAGTTGCAAATATGAAAGTCAGCATATGAGGTAAAACTATGAGCTTCAGATCCAAGTACATTAGCAGAAGGTATGTTTTGCATCGTTGCTAATGGTGCTTTAACAAAACTATTCCTCATTTTCATGTGACTGGGCCTATTAGTCATGATAAGTATTCTGAACAGACTTGCGATTGTGTTAGTAGACAATCACATTCAGTTCTGATCAGTTGTCTTCATCTGGTTGATGTTGACCACTACTTAGAAGTTCTCGGATGAATATATCACAGTTTGTTGTTGCTGTGTGCCATTGGGTCAGTTTTGATTGATAGTGTCCTTATATGAAAGAGTATTAGTGCCCCACAAAGTCCACTAGGTCATAATCTTTATAGGAACAGATTTTCAGGTGTTGTTTTTTTTTTTTTAATGAATCACCTGGTGGGATTGAGCCTCTAACCTCTCAGTTGGCAGGCTGGTATTTAACCATTTTACAGATTTACTCCCATTGTACCACCAGGGTTTCCAGTAGATAGTTTTATTACCACCCTTAGGGTACTCGGACTTGTTTCTGCAATGTAGTAAGATTTTGTTTTACTGTGTTTCTTTTTTGAAAATGGGTTCTAAGCCTAAGTACTAACGAAATGCAGTGGTATCACTGTGAGGTTTTGTTTTCTTATGTATATTAAAGATTCATATTACTGAACAATTATACTAATGGCTTTGTTTTCTGTGTCATCTATCTCTCACCTGCTGTGTTACGTGGACTTGGGTTCTTTCCTTTTGACCTAGCAAGTTATTGTCATTTTTTATTATGGGGCAGGTTTTTGGGTAGCTGCCTAATGTTGTGTGGTTGGATGGTAAAAGGAATGAAGGTGTCAAGATAGGCAGGTTTGAGCTGCTCGAAGAAGAACCAGAAAAACTATTGTAATCAGTATTCAGTGGCTTACCATGCTCAGAATCTTTATCTGGATGTCAAAGTTGAGTTAATATGGGTTCCCTCTCCAGGTGAAAGGTATCCCATGAGTATTAACAGTATTTACAGAGTATTTACAGAGTGGCACAGTGTCTTTCAGAGCCAAGCTCCTCTAGGATAAAGGCCATATCCAATACCATCTTGATTCCTGCAGAGCTCAGGAATACCTAGATCAGATGAGGCCTTACAAGTCATCTCTAATTCTACCAAGCCAAGAACAACACCAACTATGGACACACTCCATGAGGATATATGGGGTAGATGGTTCTGCAGAGAAGGATATACATCTGAACAATAGAAAGCTGGTTAATAATTTAAAGTGTTAAAGTCCAACAAGAGTTGTTCTAAAAAGTAATACTAATTGGATTGTATATTAAATGCTGAAAAAAAGTTGTTACATCTTTATTTTATCTTCTCCTAGAAACTGGTTCATTTACACATAATTAGAGTTTTACTATTTGGTAAATTAAGAAAGGTTAATAAGGAGCTCCGAGTTAATTTAAAATTTCTGTGAAGAAGAGGCAAAAATAGCACTTGCTGAATCTTGAAGACTGAAGACACTTAGCATCTAACATTGGTCTCTGCAATCTGCAGCGTTCATTATGTGCCAGACCTGCAAGCAGAGGCCTCCCAGCAACGTGACTGGCATGGTTCAACGACTGCTTGAAGCCCTTCTCCGTTTCAGTCTGGAAACATTTCTGCTTCTCAGTCTTTTATCTGGGATCTTCCATGCTCTCAGCAACTGTGAGGCCACCAGTGTTGCCTGGGATTTGCAGAGGGACCATCATTCTGCGGCACCAGGAGTGGCAGAGCTCACAGTTCAGAGGAGCTTACAGAAGTATGACAGTGCCTCTTAAAGCAGTGCCTTATCTTTTCGTGCACGAGACTTCACATGTTCTAAGATCACTGCTTTGGGCCCTCTCTTACTCAGCTTAGATCCCGCCGGGGGTTAACTTTCCTGGGCACTATTGAACATTCGCATAGTGAGAATAGGCAACTCAAGTACTGCTCATCACAGTCTGCACAACCCTGAGAATCATGACCACGGTCCTTTTTATGGACGGCGGAAAAGGTCCATGAGGTACCATGCTGTGTAAAGCACCAGTTGTCACTTCATCTAATAATTAGACCTTCAAGTAACCACCTCACTAGAGTAAACTGTTTAAAAGATAGGGCAAGTTTTTGTTCATGACCATTTATCCAATTTTAAGGAGCCCTGGTAGCATAGTGGTTATACTTTGGACTGATAGCTACAAGGTCAGCAGTTTGAAACCACTATCCTCTGAAAGGGAGAAAGAAGGGACTTTGTATTCCCATAAAGAGTGACAATCTCAGAAACTCACAAGGGAGTTCCACCCTGTCCTACAGGATATGCTCTCTATGTGTTAGCCTGGACCCAATGACAGTGATTTTGGTTATCCAATTTTGTTTTTTATTAGAGATTTTACTAAGTTTGTCCTATTTTTTTTTGTATTTATTAGCAGCAAGAATTGAACAAATGAAAATACTTTTTTAAGTGTGCTGAACTATCAAATCCAAGAATCACTTATGAGTCAACTTGGGCCTCTCACTTATTTTAGCATGGTCCATGGGCTGAGGAAATTTTACATTTTTAATTTCATTGGAGAAAAAGGAAACCAAGAAGAATCTGTGTTAGATGTCATTTGTGGCCAAAAAAACTTAATATATGCATTATCCATTCCCTCATGGAGCAAAAATTTGGACTCCTAAAGTGATGCTGTTAACATCTTTGTCATGTTTATTTCCACTAAGATTATAATATTGCAAATTACAAATAATTTTACTTCATAAGCAGACCATGGGTCTGTATTTATTATAGTTTAAATTAAGATGTCTAAAAATAATTGTTGCAATATTTGTATTTATGATGAAAATTCTTTTTGATGACCATCTAGAAAGCATTGGCATTTAGTTCCGTGGACATTGGTACAAGTGTCACACTGGATTCAGTCATTAACCTAAGGTACATGGAGTATTCCTATCCAGATGTTTCAGCAAGCTGAAGATGTACTGGCAGCACTCATTCATCTAAGCCAGGAACTTTGGAAGATAGCTACTTAGCCAAATGATTGGAAGAAATACATATTTGTGCCTATCTTAAGAAAGATAACCCAACGGAATACTCAAACTCTGAAATGATATTATTGATATTGCATGCAAGTGAAATGTTGCTTAAGATCGTCCAATCACACTTGCAGCAGTGCATTGATAGGGAACTGCTAGACTTTCAAGCCAGATTCAAAAGAGGATGTCAAACAAGAAGTATCATTGCAGATGTCAGATGGATCTTGGATTAAAGCAGAAAACACCAGAAAAATGTTTATTTGTATTTCATGGACTGTGGGAAAGCATTCAACTCTGTTGCCCATAATAAACTGTGAATAACTTTGAGTAGAATGGGATTTCCAGAACACTTCATTACGCTCATTCAAAACGTGTACATAGATCGAGAGTAGCTTTATGAACAGGACAGCCTGCAAAGATGTGTGCCAGGCTGTGTTCTCTCACCATACTGGTTCAATCTGTATGCTGAGAAACTGCATTATATGAAGAAAAATGTGGCATCAGAATCAGAGGAAGGCTTATTAAAACCTGCGGTACGCAGACCACACAGACTTGCTCGATGAACGTGAGGGAGAATTGGAGCCACAATCAATGTTACTGGAAAGAGCAGTCAAGAGATCAACATACATATCATCTACAGGATTATTCTGCTTTACAAAAACTCTTTAGCGAATTGAAGAGCAAGGACGTTACTTGGAGGACTGAGGTGTACCTGACCAAAGTCATGGTCTGCTGCATTGCATGCGGTAGCTGGACACTGACTAAAGGAGATCAGAGAGGAGTTGATGCATTGAGAGTGTGGTGCTAGAGAAGAATATTGAAGGTATCATGGACTACTAAAAGGGCAAACCTATCTGTATTGGAGAAAACAAGGCCAGAGTGCTCTTTAGAGGCAGGGATGGCAGGTTTTACCTTGTGTGTTTTGGACGTGTGGTCAGAAGAGACAATTCACTGGGGAAAGACATCAGCGTTTAGTAAAAAGGAGGTCAGTCCTCAACGAGGTGGGTTGACACAGTGGCTGCATCGAGGGGTTTGGGCATAAGAACAATTGTGAGGAGGACACAGGGCCATCATTTGTCATTCTGCTTTGTATAGGGTTCTTCTGAATCAGAGCTGACTCCATGACACCAACTACAACCAGCTATCTTGTAATTCATTCGTGATTTATGCTAAGCAAAGCCCACCTTTTATGTTCCCACAAAGATAATGCAGTGAGGCATCAGAGAAATCATCGAGTCTCCTGTCGTCTCATAAGGTTTCTGGTCCCCTGACCCTTGAGGTCATTGAATGTGGGTAACATCAGTAGAAATGAGTCTGGAAGTTGGGGAGGAACAGTTCTTGGGATGGACTGGAAACCCCCAAAACATTGGAAGAATGATAATCCTTTGCCCAATAAAATAATCTGAAGTCCTCATAGTATCATTCTGTGTATACTGTGTATACTGTCAAGCAGAAGCTCTCTGGTCTTAAGCTCTTTATAAAAGTAAAACAATTGTTATTGATCTTTTCTAATGTAGACTATGTAATAAAATACTCTGATTGCTCTTGCCCTACAGTCTGTGCTTGCAAATGTGGGGCAGTTTTTGTCAAGTAAACCAGTGTTAGCATGGGAACAATTGACCAGCAGGCTATTAAAATAATTCCTATTGGATGAGCTTATGGAAAATTTCAACTAAAAGTCTCTTGTGAGGTCTGCTTGTTATTTTGTCCAAGCATTACAGCCTTTCCTACAAGCATAAAGGTCCTCCTCAGAGTTTAAAGGAAGCAGCCGTAATTGGCTAAGACATCAGATATCTGGGACAATTTCATGACTGTGGTAAGACTAAGTTTTAAATTAAACTAAGGTTCACAGAACGTGTTTCACAAGAGAACCAGAACTGTTATGGCATTATTACCGCATGGCCATTTCATGCTGACAGTGGGGTTCCAATACCCTGATTCCATCTAATCCTTCAGATAGACCATAGATCTGATCTCTGCCGGACCTGTCTGACTCACAGGACTGTTATTTCCCAGCAGTTGTCCAGTGAGATAAAAATAACACCCCCCTTCTTTCTCTACTCTTTTGGATGGACACTTTTTCCACACTCCAGCCATGTAGGTGGGTTGTGACTGAAAATTTCAATAGCCCTCCTTTCTCAAAATAAGTTTATATTTCGAATGCTATAAAATCTAGTGGAGCATATAGAGCAGAGGTTCCTAAACTTATATTGTCTACTGTCCTCTTAAAAAAAGTTCCACACAAAAAAAAATCCTCATGATCTCCCTAGTAATGAAAACCTTTTGCACTCCAGCCCAGAATCCAGGATAAAGTGTAGGTATCTGCTCTTACAATGCCCTTAGATCATTCCACACAGCACCGGGGGGTGGTGGCGCCCACCTTGGGAAACTATGATGTAGTGTTTTGAACTTTTTAATCATCGTGCTTATGCTTTAACCTATTTTATCTTGGATATTCTTGATTTAAGTAACTGCCATGTTTTGTTTTGTTTTTATAGTTTATTGGAAAGGAAAAGAAATCTTGAGTTCTTGTTTTTAAAGTGCCAACATACTCAGGTGAATTTTTTAGAGTCAATGGGTAGGTCACCCTTGTTCCTGGTTGATGCCAAGTTGGCCCTGCATTGTGGCAACCTATCTGTAGCAGAACCAGACGGCACGCAGGCTTGACTGTCTCCACTCTCTTTGATATATTTAACTTATTGCTGTGGCTTTTGTGCCAGTGCCACTCAGTGGGGGTCTCCTTCACTTTCACCCCTGCTTTACCAAGCTTAATGCCCTTTTCTAGTGACTGATCTTTCCAGATGTGAATATCCAAAATAGGCAAACGAAAACTTTGTCATTCCCAGGCGCATTATGATTGAAATCTTTCCATCTGTCAGGTTTTGTTCTCTTGGCAGTCCCTGGGATATCCAATATCCCCCGCCCACTGTAAAATTCAATTATATCACATTTTTGTTTTCATTTCCCAGCTTTCACATGCATTTGAAATCATAGCAAAGATTTAAAGAATGCGCCTATAATTTGCCTCCCTTAAATAAAATCAAACCATGCTCCTTGGTGGTTTTTTGGTGTACTTGACAGGAAGTGCTACTGCTGAATCACCATTGTGCTTCTGTTTTTTCTGATCAGTATTTCTTCATCGATACTCTACTAAGCCGTTCTACACCAGAGGAAAATGTGGCTCAATAACAAAGAGAGCGTACCACTGCTCAGGGGTGTCTCTCCACAGCTACATGGGTCTTTGTAGATTGGTTTTACTCCTCTATGAATACAAATAAACAGACAGTGAGTTTCCAAGTGCCTGAATGACTAGGAAGATTTGAAGTACTCAATCCTATTGAAATGCCATTCTTTAAGGACCCTGTGCTACAGCCTTAGAAAATCTCATCATGCAAGACCACTATGGGGACGAGACCAAGGCTGGCTGTACCTTTTGGGAAGTTTCTTTTGCTGCAGAAATGTAGGCTGTTCTCTCCGAGCACACATGGACCTCCCCGGAGAATTGTCAAGAGACTCACAGGTGACTGGCACAACAATTTGCTAACTGGAATCCATCAGAAAGTACATTCTACTAAGTTCAGTTGTCTTTTATCCAATGAAATGATTAAATACTTTTGTCAGTGTTCGTCTATGGTTTTAGGAGTGTTGGCGCATATTGTTATTGGTCTCAAAAGGTAAAAGGTACATTGTACTATGGGTGAATAAAGTTAAACACAAACACACAAGGCCTCAGGACCCCACACATGAGTGACTGTTCACTCAACTAATTGAGAGATACTTACAGCAAAGCTGCAAAGTACATTTCCCAGAATTTTTCATGGGGTGCCCCTGTGGTTCCTGGAGAGCCAGGATGGTGAATCTTGTTTTCAGGGTGCTTAACAGCAAGCACAGAACCTGCATTAAAAAAATTGGCCAGGAAATGGTCGTTGGACAAGAGTATCAATTCTGCATGGCTCGTTAACTTTTAAAGTCCTTTATTCCCGTCCCTCAGACCTAGTTAGAATACCGCTTCGCTTTCTAAGAGACACCAATGGAGCCACAGAGGCAGAACTAATAGGAAGAGCTTTAATGAAGAGAGTAGTAAACTGTTCATCTCTTTAAAGAAATATTTCAAAAGTTGTTTTTTACTCAGTAAGTCAGGGTCATCTCTATTTATAAGAAAGACCTTTTTCTGAAGGTTCTCAGTAAAAGAGCGAGAAAAAGGAAAGACTTTAACTGGGTCCCGAGGCAGACTAGGAAATGGAGAGAAATTTACATCGATAGCTAATTGAAGGGACCTTGGTGATGCAGCAAGTTAAGCATGACTCTGTTCACCCTCAGGCGAGTCGGCTTCCATAACTGGGAAACCCAAAGGAGCGGTGCTTCTCTGCCTGGCAGATGCTGTGGGCTGGAATCAACTCGGTGACAGCAGTGGGTCATTATCTAATTTAGAAATAGATGCCTGAGAAGGTTTCAAAAAGTTCATAAAAAAAACTCCATTATCTTTTAACTCCACTTCTCCAGGAATTCATTAAAGCCTCATTATGTAATCTAGCCATTACTCCAGAGTTTGGGGGAGCATAAATATAAAGATGACAGGGTCTTTATACCCCCAGAAAATTTCAATGTAGTAAGGGGAATCTGTATGTAACCTATAATTATAAGTCAAAGCTTCTGAAACTGTGGGTGGTGGCCCCAAAGGGGACACAGCACAGAATATGAGAGCAGTGGAAATTTGGTCATTTAAAAAAGTTTCTGAACATGCAATGGCCAAAGGTAAATACAAAATCAAATGTGCCATGCATCTGAGATGTCCCTGGCAGCACTTGCCCATGTTGCAGTGGAAAAGTTTAAGAAACTTTGAAGAAACAAACTCAGTGTCTTCATAACCGTGGTTTGAAAACATAAGGGATGACTTCGAGGAGAAGAAGACATTTTATTTGGACCTCCAAAATAGATGGAATTTCAAAGTACTGAGAAGTGAGGACGAAGAATAGCATAAATAAGGAAGGGCATGGGGCAGGGAAGGTGGAAGACAAAGATTTTGGGGACAAAGAGGAGTCTGTCCACAAACGAGGGAGTGAGGAGGAGTGGGGAGGAGAGGGGAGGGAGTGAAGCGAAGGGGAAAGAAGCAATGGGTAGGAGGTAACTGAATGTATGGACAAGGGTTGTGGTTAAATTGAAGACTGATGCATGAACTATAAGTAGTCATTTTTTTGTCTATAGGTCTACCTCCACATACCCTTTATGATGTTTCTGTCACCTGAATATTTCATAGAACGAGCAATGCTTTGATTTTTGTGTTGAATATCTTTCTTTAAAGCAAAGGGATTATCACTGTGGTGAATACATTGTTCTAAATACATCCAGAACAACCATACACTATAATTAAATTCCAAATTGACCCTCTTCCCTCTCTAATGCCTGAACCAGAGCCCAGAGGCTACTTAAAAAGGGAGGCTAGCAAATGTCAGAGGTACAGTCCTAACCTACTGAAACCGAACTGATACATTTTCAAAAGACAAAGTGGGAATAAATGAATTGTCAAGCTATATATAAATGTAGCATCTTGGCTCACTCTACTCCCAAAGTTTGTATCAAGTATTCCTCAAATGGGGCCTGTGCCACAGCCTACATCCTACATTTCTCAAAGTTGCTAGAGATGCTGCAGAGAGCCTACAGGGTCTTAGATCTCCCAAGTCACAAATGCTGCAAATATTTGAGAAGGAAGCCCCTGGCAGCATCACATAGGGCAGTTGGGAGAGACAGGTACAGGAAATGGGAAAATCAATGGTGAGGCCTGGAGGGCTGGTTGTGGTCTGGGGTTAGAGCCTGGGCTAAAAGATAGAGCTGGAGAGCACTCCCCCAGTTTCCTGTCTTAGAGGAGTGAACGATTCCAGTGTGTGGTAGCATTTCACTCGGGATTCCATCAGTTCCTGGATGCCACCTTTTGCACAGATACCTTTAGTGCAGCTTGGACATCTTTCTCACACGCCACTGCTTTTTGATCCTACACTCCCTCTTAAAATGTCTGAGCATGGACCAATTCATTTTGAGGTACCTTAACTGTATTCTCTCTGTCTTCTCTTGACCGGTTCAGCCAGCGGACAATGTTTTGTCCCAGGGGTCTTTCAGGATTATAACTTGAGGCTTGAATTCTCTCAGCTTGATAGAAGCTGAGCATATCCTTCCTTTTTTGACTTTCTAATTCCAAGTCTTGGCACATTTTATTATAATTAATATTTTACATTGCCTTCTTTAACTGCCCTTTGAAACCTACTGTTCAGCTCTTCGACTTCATCGTGTCTTCCCTTTGATTTGGCTCCTCCACATTCAAGAGTAGATTGCAACCTAACTGTAATTGGATTTGCAATGTTCTCTCTGACAGTAAGGCTCTTCACATCCTGGACTCTGGTTCACATGTAATACCTTATCATGTGATCTCCTTTTTGACCCATTTCAAAGCAGTTTCGGTTTTTAATGTTTTCTGCTTTCTTTTTGGTTGAGGGTTTTCTCTCTCTCGCTCTCTTTTTTTTTTAGTCATTGCTTTTTGATTTTTAAATTCACTACCTGTTGGCAGTTTTTTATATATAAAAGTCAGGGTAACTAAATCTATAGACACAGTAAATGGATTAATAATCATCTCGTGGCATCATGGTGATGAGTTTGCCTACTATTCACAAGGTCAGTAGTTTGAAACCACCAGGAAAAAGTGGCTTTCGACTCCCATAAACAGTACAGTCTCGGAACCTTGCCAGGTAATTCTCCCTGGCCTATGAGGATCCCAGGGCGCAAGTATCAACTGGATGGCAGTGAGTTTGCTTTGGTGTTGTTGGAGGGTCATGGCAGGACAAGGACGGAGTGGAATGGTGAAGGAATAATGGTGAATACACGAAAACACCGTCTTGGAAATGGATTGTGGTGCTGCTTCAGCAACTGTTCTTAATATGAGTGAATAATTAAATTGTACGATCTGTGAGATGTAGGCCAATAAAATTGTTTCTTAAAAAGAGTTCACTTCAGAGTCTCTTCTGATGGATATCTGGCCTGTTCTTTTTTTCCTGCCTCTTTCATAACCTTTTGATTTCTTCATGTATGAGGTTCTTGATGTTCTCCCACAGCTTGTGAGGTCTTATGTCAATTTTCACTGCGTCATACCTATTCAGTGAGTCGAATATGGAGATGTCCTCTAAATTTCAGTGGGATATACTCCAGGTTATATTTTAGCTTTCATCGTCTTTTGTTTTATTTTTTCAGTTTCAATCTGAGCTGTCATATAAGCTGTTGATGGTCTTTTCTCAGTCTGCTTCTGGCCTTGTTCTTGCTGATAACATTTAGCTTCTCCGTCTTTTCCAATAGATACAGTGAATTTGATGATCCTATGTTCCCTTTGGTGAAGTCCACATGTAAAAATCGCAATTCATGTTACTGAGAATAGGTATTTGCTGTGAAGAAGCCATTGGTCTTGCAATATTCTATCATAGGATCTCCAGCTTCATTTCTGTTATGAAGGCCATATTTTCCAACTACTATTTTTTCCTCTTTATCTGTAGCTTTTGCATACCAATTGCCAATAAAAATCCATGTATTTTTTACTGCATATATGAGTGATTTGGGGACTGAAGATTTTGATACAATTCCCCACTTGTTGCTCATTATCTTCTAGTCTTTGGGGTGACACTTGGAATAATGCTATTGTCCAGTTGGTTCTGACTCACAGTGATCCCGTTGGACGCAGTCGAGCTGGCTCCGTGAGTTTCTGAGACTGTCACTCTTTAGAGGAGGAGAAGCCTCATCTTTTTCTGAGAAGAAGCTGGTGGTTTTGAGCCACTGACTTTGCAGATGGCAATCCAACACCTCACCATTATGTCACTAGGACTACTGCTTTGAATGACATTGTGATTAACTGGGCTTTCTTATCAGCATGTAGATATTATGCTATCCTCTCCTATGACAGCATGATGCTTCAAGATAACTCTGGTAATATGCTTTAGTGATTAATGGGATCTTACTCCTCTTGAATTTGCCATTGCTGGTATAGTAACCCATAAGATTATCAGGCCCCAAATTCTCAATACCCCCTGTGTCTGCTCCTAATGCCTAGGATATGGATCTGTATGTGTTCCATATTAATTTTGAAGATTGCCAGTTTTCCTAGATTTATACTTTGTATATTCCATGTTCTGAATAATAGTGAATGTTTGAGCTGTACCCTCTCATTTGAATCTTGCTCCATTATCTAAAGAAGATCCTGAAAGCTCTGCTCCATTCACTTTATGGTTGTCTTTATTCATATTTTGAATACCTTCCAACCCGAGAGTCTCATCTTCTAGCATTATATCTTTCCATGTCTGCTGCTATTCATTAGGCTTTCAATGTCTAATCCCTCAGAATTGGGCAGCCTGTTCCTTTTTCATAATCTGATCCTGCTGGTATTTGAAATAACAGGGACAGAGCTCCCAACATTAGCAGTACATAAGCCATTATATTACAACAAGTGGTGGGATTATATAAAAATAGAGGATTATGTAATAGGAATAGGAAATATTTCAAGGTTAAAGTCAAAGAAAGAGACATGTTAGAAATTCATATCAAATAACCTTGGATATTTGTGACATGGACAACAAAGCTATATACAGGAAGGGAGCATGACAAAGAAATCAGCAGTTTAAAATCAGTAATGGAAAGGCATTGCAATTTGATCAACTTGAAACCACAATGTAAATAAAGTTCTTCGGTGTTGATGAATTTGAATATCAACAATTTGCATGAATATCAAAATATTCAAGGTTCATATTCATGTGACAATTACTAGGGAGAGCAAGCTAGAAATCAATGTACTTTGCTTTGTGTGTATGCCTTAAAATACCACATTACTACAAGGATTCCAGAAGAGCCACATCGATAATCCTGAAGGGACACATCTCTGTGTCACTGACAGGGATTTTGACACGTGGGAAATGAAAGATTTTCAAGGCTGCCTTTTCTCCCAACAAGTAATGAAGTTCATAAATCCTGCTAGGCTTGGAATCTCCATCAATTCCTAAAAACAGCTAGTTTGAAATCTAAGGTAGGCTTGGAATCTCCACCAATTTCTAAAAACAGCTAGTCTGGTTTTCAATATGCTAAAATTCC
This sequence comes from Nesogale talazaci, assembly GCA_004026705.1. NCBI lineage: Eukaryota > Metazoa > Chordata > Mammalia > Afrosoricida > Tenrecidae > Nesogale > Nesogale talazaci. Next base: position 26,981 of record PVJH01020968.1, read on the forward strand.
TTTGATGTACAGCAAAAATAATTTTCTTATGTTACTAGTTGATTGGACCTGGGGCTTTGGAGTGACCTTCTCCCCTCCAAGCCTGCTAGAACAAGAACTAAAAATTAAGTCATGTTAGACTGTAGAATCTGGCTAGCGTACAGCTATGGATATTTGTATTCAAGGAGTTATGGAGGTTTGAAGCCTAAATCAGGGGGCTGACAGGGCTATAATTTCCGAAGGCTCTTCCTTTCTTGTATCTGCTACTTTCTGGTGATTACCATCAATCCTTTATGTTTCTTTCCTTATAAATATATCAGTCCAATCTCCTCTACTGCCACATGCATTCTCTAATGTTTGTTTGTCTGTACCTGTTTTCTTCCGATATAAAAGTCCAGCTATTGAATTAGGATGAACCATAATCCAATCATGCTTTATTCAATTTTACTAATTTTATCTGTTGAAGAAAATTGAAAAATGATGCTGGAAGATGTCAACAGAGAGCTTCCAGAAATTCCAGGTGGGTTTAGAAGAGGATGTGGCACAAGAGATATCATTGCTGACATCTGATGGATCTTAGCTGGAAGCTGAGAATGCCAGAAAGATATTCTCTATTGTTTTATTGAATATGCAAAGGCACTTGACTGTGGAGATTATAACAAACTATGAATAACATTGCAAAGAATAGGAATTTCAGACATCGTAATTGTGCTCATGCATACCTTGTACATGGGAACACTGCTTAGTCTCAAGTATGGAAACACGTGCTTTAGGGTCGTGTACTTTCATCATCCTTTTTCAAGACTGAGCAAGTATATGAAGACTATATGAAGAAGAATCAAAGGAAGGCTTATTAACAAACTAATATGTAGATGGCACAATCGTGCTTACTGAAAGCACTTGGTGATGAAGATCATGTCCTACAGTCTTTAGTGTGGATTCCACCTCAGTGTAAAGAAAACCAAAGTCTTGGACCAGTAGGTAACATTATGATAAATGGAGGGAAAAATAGAACTTGTCAAGAATTTTATCTTGCTTGGATCCACAGTAGTGCTCATGGAAGCAGAAATCAAATGATCAAGCCGTGTATTGCAAAAGGCACATTTGCAAGACCTCTTTAAAGTGTTGAAGAGCAAGGATGCCACTTTGATGAATAAGGCGTGCTTGATACAAACCTGACCCATGGAATTTTCAAGTACCCCTTGTGTATGTGAAAGTTGGACAATAAATTAGGACAACTAAAGAAAATCAATATATTTGAACTGTGGTGTTAGTGAAGAATACTGACAGTTCTAGACTGTAAGGAGAACGAACAAATCTATTTAGGGACAAAGCCAGGATGTTACTCAAAAGTGAGTCTGGCAAGACTTCTTGGGTATTTTGGATATGTTACCAGAAAGAACTCCCAAAACCCCCAAACTCACTGCCACTGAGTAAATTCCAATGCATAGTGACCGGATAGAAGAGGGTAGAGGTGCCCCCTGTGGTTTCAAAGACTGAAACTCTTTTTTTAGATCATTTTATTGGGGGCTCATACAACTCTTATGATGATCAATACATACATCAATTGTATACAGGCCACATTTATTCATTTGTTGCCATCATCATTCTCGAACCATCCTCCTTCCACTTGGTCCCTCCAGTGTCAGCTCTACATATTTCCCCTCCCTCCCTGCTACCTCACCCTCATGAACCCTCAGTAATTTATAGATTATCATTATTTTGTCATATCATGTACTGTCTGATGTGTCCCTTCACCCACTTCCCTGTTGCCCATACCTCAAGGAGAAGATTATATGTAGATCTGTGCAACTGGTTCCCCTTTCTACTCCACCTTCCCTCCACCCTCCTGGTATCACCACTCTCACCATTGGCCCTGAAGGGAGCATCTGTCCTGAATTCCCCATGTTTCTGGCTCCAGTGTACATTCTCTGGTCTAGCTGGATTTATCAGGTAGAACTGGGATCATGATAGTGGGTGGAAGGAAGCATTTAAGAACTCGAGGAAAGTTGCATATCTTATTGCTGCTACCCTGTACCTTGACTGTCTCGTCTCCTCCCTGTGACCCCTCTGTAAAGGGATGTCACTTCACCTGCTGATGGCTTTTGGCTCCCCCTCATTTAGAATGATACAATTTTTAGCTCTTTGTTTCCTGATGCCGGATCCCTTTGACCCCTCATGGTCACACAGGCTGGTGTGCTTCTTCCAAGTGGATTTTGTTGCTCCTGAATTAGATCACTGCTTGCTTACTTTCGAGTCTTTAAGACCCCAGATGCTATATCTTTCGATAGCCGAATACTATCAGCTTTCTTCACCACTCTTGCTTATGCACACATTTATTTTCAGTGATCATGTCGGAAAGGTAAGCATCATAAAATATCAGTTAAATAGAACAAAGTGTTCTTGCATTGAGGAAGTACTTGAGTGGAGGTCCAATGCCCATCTGCTGAGATTGAGATTGAAACTCTTTATGGGATTAGAAATGTTAGTCTTTATTTTATGGTGATGCTGGTGGTTTCAAATTTAACATATGTCCTACTATGCTACCAGAGTAGTGCCTTATGTTTGGTAAAGTAGAAGGGCAGTGATAAAGAGGATGACCCTCCTAGAGATAGGTTGACATAATGGCTGCAAATGGGCTCAAATATAATGATTGTGATGATGCACAGGACTAGGCAGTGTTTCATTTTGTTGTAAATAGAATCAATATGCCGGAACCAAATTGAGGGTGCTTACCATAATAACACAAGAATAATTGCCTGCAAAGTCTCTATTTTCAAATAAGGTAACACTTTCATATTCCAAATGGACATTCCTTCAGGTAGAAGGTACTAATCAACACCTCTGACACCTTGAGTAATGGCCCCAGCTCTTACTTGATGCAAAGACAGTGTTTTGCTTGTTTGATAATGGTCGAAATAATTGAGTTGAACATTGGCAAGAGATTGAGTACAGATTTTAGACCGCATTGTGTTTCTCTTAGAGATTCTTTTCTGATTGCTCATACCCTTAAAGTCAGTTTCATCTTCATTTCAGTCATCTCTATTTAAGACTATGATACTATATATTTTTTGTATTTGATTCACAAGACCTTGAGTTTCATCATGCAGAATCAATGTATCAATCATTCCTTGCTTTATTTATCTATCTGTCAATTCTATACTGTCTGCTTGATTTCAGATGTTAAGTCTTGGAGAAAACAGATACCGAGCACTTACATTTTGCTGACTTTTCCCAGAGGGCCCAATCTAGTGCTGAGCTGATTGAGATTGTGTGACTATTCCATAAATAGATGATAAATCAATGAAATATGCTAGACAGTGGGCTTGAGGATGACAAGCTCTTTGGTTGCTATGTAAGGATATGGCAGATGCTGTGTCCTTAGCGCTATTTCAAATCTCACGTGTTGGGATTGTTGACATGTATTGAACAAACAGAACACTGCTGTCCACCTTGCCGGTTGCTGTTGTGTCAGATCTGCCTCCTGGCTACATTCCATGTGTAGAGGAGAAGAGCATGCTGTCGTGGGGTTTGCAAGGCTGTGACAGTTGAAAATTAGGTCTCCAGCCATTTCTTCCTCAGCTCTCTGCAAAGATTTAAAGAATTGGCATTCTGGTTAGGAGTAAAACTCTTCCAACATTTGGGCCCCATATATTGAATGCAGTGAAGAAGAAGCTGTGAGCCAGAGAGCAGGTTTAAAGGAGCGAGTGCGGACTGTCCCTTTTTTTTCCCCTTCATGCTCCCAAAGACTTGGCGCCCCTTTCAATTGAGCCTTTTATCTCTTTGGCGAGAATGTGAGTTTTGATTGAGGGATCCTCTTACAGCACTCAGTTCATATTTCAAAGGAAATGGAACTAATAGTAAAACATTCATTTTCCAATATGTCTTAAGGGACAGAAGTGAATAAGTGCAGGGGTTGAACTTTATTCCCTTTAGCGTCTACATAGGAACTCAGAGAAAACTGAGACACAAGTATCCCTGGAAACCTATCACAGTCCTTGGGTCCTGGTTTTTCCCACTCTGGCCCTGCTGCTTATATACAGTTGGCAATTCAAGGGAACGCATTCCAGAACAGGACTGTATTTTCTCTCTAACAATACCATGTGCTTCAGCCTTGACCCAGGGTCCCTTCTCTGTTTTCTGTGCTGCCTCTGCTCCCAGGGTCTCAGAAGAATAGCCTCAGCCTGCTGCCTCCTTGGGTACAACTTTGTTATATTGCACTGAAGAAAGGAAAGGCTTTGAGTACTTTGAGAATGAATCTCTATGTACTCATTCCAATTGGTTTGTTTGTTTATTTATAATCTGTAAAGTTAACAAAATCTTTTTTTTACTATAACATGAAGAACAAAGATTTGCTTTTTTTCACACAAGAACTAACTCTGAACTTTGATTTTCAGAACTGAAAAATAGGGAATACATCCCCTTCAATTATGCCTGTGAAATGATTGTTTATGCTTCTTTGTAAGCTTTAGTCTCTTTGAGTTCTATAATTTCATAACTCTATTGAAAAGGTCAAAAATAAGGAAAATGTGGCAATGAATAAACTTGCTTCACAGACATTTCTAAGGGTACAATAGTCTCTTTTGTATTAAAAATCTAGTGCAAGGGTTTCTAAGAACTAATCTTGTTCTAAATGCAATAAAGGTAAAGCACCAATTGAAAACTATATTTAATTGAAAACTTGTCTTTTAGTTTTCTTTGACTAAAGTTTCACAAGTTTAAAAGTGTATGAAATTCTCGTAAGGATCAAATTACAGCTATTGCCAACAATATTCCACTGTTATTTATAAAGTTTTCTGTGGCTAATTCCCAGAAATAGACATCTTAAACTTATTCCCAGGCTGAACTTAGTCTAGAAGTCATGCTGAAACCTTTTCCTCCCGTATACCCCTGCAGGTATTTAAGATAATGATGACACTGCAAAGAAAAAAAAAGATGACATTGTTTTCAGCATCATAGTAACACACAGTCCACCACAGCATGATGAGTTGGCAAATACGTGGTGGCACTGAAGGAAGAATTAATGATATCGAGGAAAGAAACCCAAGCTGCACTGGAGGCATTAGGTAAAAACAAGACCTCAGGGATTGATAGAATAACAATTGAAATGCTTCTATAAGCTGAGGCAGCACTGGAATCACTTGTTCTAGAAATTTGGAAGACAGAGAACTGGCCAACTAAAGAATTCCATATTTGTGTCTATTACAAAGAAAAGTGACCCCACATAATGTGGAGATTATGTAATATTATTCATATCATGATAATAATTTTTACTGGTGACAATCCCAAAACAACTGTAGGAGTACACCAACAGGGAATTGCCAGAAATTTCAGCCTGATTCAGAAGTGAGCACAACAGTATGACATCATATGGACCTTGCTTAAAATCAGAGAAGAGCAGGAAGATGCTTAATTGTATTTTATTAACAAGCTATGAATAATGTTGCCATGAACAAGAATTCAAGAGCACTCACTTGTGCTCCTGCAAAACCTGCAATATAGATTAAGAGACATGGTCATTGAAACAGAGCAAGGGAACACTGTGTGGTTTAAAATCAAGAAAGGCATATGAGGGGGCACATAAAACACCTGAGTTTTTTAGATTATGTATTTAAATATTTTTACAAAACAACCTTATCACTTTCAAAGTACTCTCCATTGCACGTAATAATTTGTCAAATCTGTGATTCCATTATTGGAAACATTTTTCAAACTCATCTATTTGGATAACTGACAGCACCTCCCTCATTTTTTTCTTTACCTCTCCTACTTTGTCAAATTTCTGTCTTTCATATCCCCCATCATACATGGAAACAAAAAGAAGTCGCATGGAGCAGGTCAGATGAGTCAGGTGCATGAGGCAGGAGAAATATGCTGTTTTTTTGCCCAAAACTGGTGCACTGAAATGGTTGTGTGAAGCAGCTGCATTGTTGTGGTGGCAAAACCAGTACCCATCTGCCACAAACCAGGTCTTTTTGTCATTCTTTCAGAACCTCTGAATAGAAAGCTTGATTAAGAGTCTCACCAGGTAGAATGAACTCCAAATGCATTACTTGTTGACATTTTCATCCATTTGGGAAGCTGATAGATGTCCCAATGAAGTTTATCATCAATCATCATTTCACCTTTTTTTGTAATGAGAAAACCACTTTTACAATTGAGTTTTTTCCATAGCACTCTCTTTATAAACCACTCAACATCATAACAGTTTCTGCAGCATTTTTTCCAAGCAAGAAACAAAATTACTCAGCTGTGCACTGTTTTCTTACATCAGCCATCACACACACAAAAACGAGGTTTGAGTGAAAACTACTTTCACGAAAAAATTCACTGTGATCTGACAGGTGATGCCCAAGATGCACTAACTCAGAGTTTGTTGTTTGATGCTTGCTGTGTTAGGCACGAGTCACTAGAGAAACAAAGCCAGGAAACTTATGATTATATACATGTATATGAATATATGCAGCATGAAGGAATATAACAGCTAATTAGTATGCACAGCAGTGCAGGGGGATCAGTTCAACTCACTTTTGTGTAGCAGTTAATATGCTGGAAGTCCTTCAACTCACGAAGGCTTCTGGGTCTAAGGCCAAGGAAGCACACAGCCGAGTCTTCCCTAAAGCAAAGCAGGCAGTCAAACAACAGGGTGGGTCACCAACAGTCAGAAGCTTATGAGCTTAGTGAAACAACCCCATTTGGGATATTGAAGTCAAGCAATGCAAGATGACAGCATGCGCGAGCCTCAAGTTCAAGCAAGGTATACACAATCAACGTGGTGACTAAGGAACCACAAGCTCTAGTGAGACGATCCACTGGTTGGCAGTCCCACAGATAGTGTAGCTTACAAGTTAAGGTGGAGAACTAGCTAAAACAGTTGCAAGATGGTCCGTTCACCAGGGGCTGGAGCTGGACAGGGACCTTGTCGAGGCATTTATCTCTGCCCTCCAATCCACCTGTGAGCTTATTAATTCCACATGTTCCTATTGGCCAGGTTGGCACTATAAGTCTACTTACCACACTCACCTAGAGGAAAAAAATGCATACTTAGAAAGCTCCTCCTAGCCGAGCGTTTTTCCATTTTTTATACCCTCTCATAAGTCAGAGTTTTATTCTTTCAGGATACTTATTAGGTTTGTATGCTCATCCAACAGTCCAAGAACCTAGACTATATGAAGAAGAACATGGCATAAGAATTGGGGAAAGCCATTTTCAATCACCTCAAGTGAATGTGGAAGTTGGACATTGACTAAAGAAGAATCGATGCATTTAAATTATAATGTTGATAAAGAATATTAAAAGTACCATGCATTGACAGAGAAAATAAGCAAATCTTTGAAGAATTGCAGCCAGAATGCTTTTTAGAGATGAAGGTGATGAAAGTTTCATATCTTGTACTTTGGACATGTTAACAGGAGAGACCATTCCTTGGAAAACGATATCATGCTTAATGAAATAGAGATTAAACCAAAAAATGAGAGATTCTTTTTTTTTTTTTTGAAGTTTCTTAACAAGATGGATTGACACGATGGCTGCAGCATGGTCTACACTGGAGCAGGACCAGGCAGGGTTTCATTTTGTTGTCAGTAAGGTCACTGTGAATAAGAATTGATTGCATGACACCTAACTACAACAATTGTCTATCAGAACTCTAATTATACTTGTGGTTCTACTGAGGGTCTCCTCCTTAAGAACTCGGGTTAGAGAAGATTATGTATTGAGAGATGTACTGTAGTGTACTCATTTGCAAAATCAAGGAGCTGCACTGACTATTCAGTCCCTCCTGGCTCAGAATTCTGAGCCTTTGTAAATCTGTGGCTTAGAGACTGTGAGAATGCACACTACTGTAATCCTCATGTTTTGATCAGTGGATATTCTTTTGCCCAATCTTTTCATGTGGAGTATATTGTATTGGTGTGTTAAAATAAAGAAACATTATTTCCTGGTAATTAGGAAAATGTGCATATGTTTTTGCAATTCTACATGATGAGGTCTGTAGAAGGAAAGATGTTGGCCATTTGTTACTTCCATAGTGACCTACAACAATGACGGGGTCTAGCAGTACATGTTAACCCTTCACTGAACTCCTCAGAAAAATAGACTTCCTTATCCCATGCTTCTTAATGGAGTGATATTGTTCTTCAGGGAGTAAAAATTGAATGTTGCTGGAGGATCAATGTTGGACTTTTTCACAAATAAAAAAATATATAGGCTACAACAGGGCAGCGATGATGAAAAGGGAGTAAGTCTTTCCTCCTGTGATGGTTAACTAGGTTTGATTCCCATCCACAGCCACTGCCCAAGTGGTAGTAGAGGCTTATGTGTTGCTAAGATACCGAACAGCTTTCAACAGATGTTTCAGACAAAGATGAATGAAAAAGAAAGGCCTGGTGATCTACTCTGAAATCAACCAGTGTAAACTCCCCGTGAATCTGCTGCACAGACCACATGAGAGTATTGTAAAGCAAGGAGGTTACCTTGGAGACTAAGGTGCATCTGCCCTACGCCATGGTATTTTCCATTGTTTCATCTGCATGTGGAAGTAAGACATTGAATAAGGAAGACTGAAGACCAATTGGTGCATTTGAATCGTGGTGCTGGCAAAGACTATTGAAAGTGTTCAGGAATGCTAAAAGAACAAGCATTTGTCTTGGTAGAAGTATAGCCAGATGCTCTGAAGCAAGTATGACAAGACTTCATTTCACATGCTTTTTGGACAATTGTCAAGAGAGATCTGTCCCTGGAGAAGGACATCATACTTTGTAAAGTAGAGGGGCAGCACAAATCAATCAATTAATTAAAAAGCAGAAGGCTTTCAAAGAGGTGGATTCACACAGTGGCTGCAACAGTGGGCCTCAATGAAGGAACGATTGTGAGGGTGGTGCAAGACAGGACATTGCTTCTTTTTGCTGTCTCTGTGATTCAAAACCATCTCTCAACACGATGACACTGAGCAACAGCAAGGTCATGGGTCCACACTACTTGGTCCCATTGTATACATCGGGCCCCCCTGAGGTGGGAGCCAAGTGGACAGCAATGAGCCATCACACACGTAATGTACATAGCCAAAATGTTCTGTTATTAAAACATCATGCAATATGGCTATGGGGAGAAATGCTTCTAAAAGGCTCCTGGGGACGGATAAGGAGGTAGGGGAGGAGCTTTGAGAAATGTATATTGTCCTAATGTTATAGCTGGATGTTATAGCACATAATGTTTTAACCTAGAGCAAAGAGTTAAAGTTCCTTGACAAGTTACTTCACAGGTTACTTGTGGAAATGGACCTGGAATCTAGTCTTAGCTTACTCCAAAGACCCTTAAAACATAACGGAAGCTGATAAATCAATTCTAACTCAGAGCAATTCTATAGGACAGAGTAGAACTGCCTCATCGAATTTCCAAGAGCAGAGTGTCATCCCTTTCTCCTGCAGAGTGCCTGGTGGCTACAACCTGCCCATGTTTGGGTTACACGTCGACTACTTTAACCACTCTGCCACCAGGCAGGTATCTGTCAAAGATGGATGATTGCTAATGTGTTAGTCGGCTTTTTTAGCTGATAGGTAAAATGGACTTTTCATAAAGAAAATATACATACACACACTGGTGTAGGCTTAATCCATGGGAACAAATCGTTGTATACCTATGCTTTCCTGAAATGAATTCATTTGTTGTCAGCATAGGAAAGACTTAATGCCATGACAGGTATGAGCCACTGAATTATGATGATAACCACAGATATTCTTGTCATTGTTGCTACTTAACCGTGGAGGTGATGGTGATGTGTAAGGACAACACGAGTCTTTAGTGCAGTCTAGAGTGCATTCTATATCCATCTCAAGTCAGCCCTCCTGGGTGGTGTTCACAGAGAGTGGGCGCTGAGAAAGGCACATTTCCTTGGTGACAAGTGCTGGTACTCAGAGCCATGCTACACGTGCTGGTACTCAGATCCTTTCCACTCTGGTCACATAAGGACAGTTGGCCCCAGAACCTTCTGCTGTCCCTGACAACTAAGCCTCCAAGTTAAGATAAGCAGGGATTTGTGCATTTTGGACTAGAGTCTAATGAAAGTAATGATTCGACACAGGAAAATTTCTAAGATGTAGAGGTAAAACGGAAGGTGCAAAGTGGAGTGAATTGAACATGTCATGGCCTTCACAGGGCTGCAAGAGGAAAATGTGCTTAAATTGCAACAATAATGTTTAAAGTGAAGTGTAAGGAAGAATATCTAGCCATTCAACTTTGGAATCCATTATCCAAGGCATAATAACCTGGTCCAAGGGTCTTTAACTGTACAATTGGGCTCTTAGCTCTCTGGAATAAAATGCATCTACCTTGAAAATAAATGTGATTTGTATAAGATTTCTTATGTTCAGTGAGTCTAGGATTAATTCAAAGGTTATTCTTGTTCAAAGGAAATTTTACATACTGAGTAGAAGAAAGGCAGTCTCCTGGTTAAGATGTGTTATGTTAAAACGTAATGTGATCTTTAACAACTTAACAAGGTGGCCTTTCATCCGTGTCCTGGATGTCATATGCACACATCACCATCTTGTACACATAAATAAATCTAAATGAATTTAGCATCTTTTAAAAATTTTCATATTAGGAAATTCATATATCTCTACCGTTCATTTGAAACAAAACTTTACCCTCTCCGACCCTTTGATGCTTTGGGTGATTTTACAGGTGTTGGTCAGATGGTGTGAAAGTGTTCCATTTTGTAGCCTACACTGAGGACCCAGCTTTTCCAAAGCTTCATCTAGTGATGGCTTCTCTCTTCTTTCCCTACCGCCTCTCCTTCTCCTTCTCTGTCACACACACTCATTCTCCACTCCCCTCTCCCCGCACTCCCCACAGTCACTCATACATGCACATGTGTATTCACCCTCCCACCTCCTTCTGCCCTGCCTCCCTGTCTCCTTGCTTCTTTGCCTCCGTGCTGCCCTGCCAAGGTTCTTGTTCCCACTTCTAAGTCTGTGTCCTCACTTCTTACTCCTTTAGCAACACCTGCTGTAGATACCTCTCTTTGTCACTCTCCACGTTCTTTATGGACACACGTCTTTATGCATTGACAGTTTGTTGAATCTTTCACTCCTGCCACTGCTCTCATCATTCCCGATGCTTCTTTATCATATAGATATATTACTATCCCACGTGATCAGTTGAAGAAGCTGGTGCAGTTCGTGGTTACGTGCCTATCTAGAGCAAACACAAACTTTGCATGAAGTTGGATCTAGAAATTGAACTTGGCATGCCAGACATTGTTCTACATGCTTTACGAACAAGAGCTGCATGGACAATCCGCTCATCATCCTGGACTTCCTCTTCCTTGATCTTCTTCTGATGTTCTGGGGCTTTTAACTGGTCATGGAGTAAGCCTTAACTCATCTGGACACCATGCAGAATGAGAAGCTGACCAGTCCTGTTCCATGATTAGTTGTGGTTTGGACTGTATGATCTACAGGTTTTCTTTCTTTTTTTTTTTTTAGGAAATTCACTTTTTTTTTCTTTCACATCACTGCCCTGGTGGGGGTAGGAAGCCCAGCCTTGCTCCTGGAGAGCTGCTGCTGGATTTCCATCATCAACCCTGTGGGCCGCAGTCCCACACGCAACCACTGCACCACCAGGGCTCAGCTGATCTATAGCTTGTCATTGGCAGATTTTAATAAGTTTCTGTCTGTTGAATTTTCTGCTCAATGTCTTTTAAAGTCCTCTTCTCTGACTTTTTGTGCCATCTCTCTGAGGACACAGCTTTTCCAAAGCTTCATCTAGTGATAGCTTCTCTCCTCTCCCTGTTCCCTCTCCTTCTCGGTCACACACACTCATTCTTCACTCCCCTATCCCCGCAACTCCCCACAGTCACACATACGCGTTCTTGTTCTTAAATTTGGGCTGAATTTGACTTGATGGATCATCTGTGATTATTTGAACTCAATTTATAGAACATAGTAGTATTGTTTACTGGTGCAGTGGTATGAAGAAGAACACCCATGTGAACATTATTAAGGTTTGTGATGAGTGGTATGAACACTTAGATAGAGGCAGAATGATCATATGATCATATGATCATTCAATGATCAACACTAGAAGAGTGTTTTGTATGTAGAAATGAAGTTAAATCTCATCTTTGTGGGTGTCTCCCCAGGTTTTACATACATTTTCTAATGGAAGCATATACACTTTCTGGATCTTCGCAGGGATTGAAGCACTAGAAGACATTGAGTGGCACATCCCAGAATTCTCTGAGTTGTTCTACTCTCACCTAGAACAAATTTGGTGGTCTGGAAATTCCCAGACGTCTAACTCAGAAAGTCTGTCTTTTTTGTGATAGTAAATGGATATTTCTTGAAAATGCACTCCAACTAATAATACAACAGTGGGCACATGGCTACAGTGGGAGTGCTCAGACTGCAGGGGAGAGTAAAGTGAGGTGGGTGGCAGAAACGTGCAGTTGACACATGTGACGATAATCTGGTGGGATGCGGGAGGGGGACACAGGGAAGGTTGGATTACCAATGTCCATGACAGCCAAATTGGAAATCTGGGTATTTTCTGGCTTCTAAGTTCTCACCGAACCCATTCATTCTTGTCTATCCAACTCTAAACAAGCTATGAGATGTTTGCATTGGTATCTGGGTTTGTATTGGTCTCTTGAGACTCAGATGCTATACTCTAAAGCTCTTATACTTCAATTA
>PVJH01020969.1:0-39620 GCA_004026705.1 Nesogale talazaci
CATCTCACTGCCATGGAGACAGTGCCGACCCACAGGGATGCCCCCATGGATTTCTGAGACTGTAATGGTTTATGGGATTAGAAAGCCCAATCAGCCCCCCTCAGAGCTGGTAGTGGTGGTTTCCGACTGCTGGCCACGTGGACCAGAGCCACTACACCACCCAGCCTTACTCAGGATCCAACTCATTGCCATTGGGGAAAACGGCCCCAACGGGGTTCTATGGCCATGAATCTTTATGGAAGCAGATGAGCACATCTTTTCCCTGCTGAGCAGCTGTTTCCTCCAAACTACTGACTTGTAGGGTAGCCGCCTAGTGCTTTAACCATGGCCAGCAGGGCGGCTGTTGGTTTCCCACAGGTGAGGTTAATACAGAACTTAGTGATCAGTCTACTCGTTTTCTTCCTACTCTCCTGAAGACAGTAAGTCTCTTGAACTGGGTATTGGTGTAGATTAAAAACAAAATATATACGCTTTTAGATGAAGGGTTAAATAACTATGCAAATGAAACCTAGATGCATTTTGACACTCTATTCACTAACCCTGCATTATTGCTGAGCATAACTGAACATAGTTATGATTTTCTCATGCTTGAGCAGAAATAGTTCACTTTGAATATCTTGTTCCAGATGCTTTTTCAATTTGGAGAACTCCGGCAGGGGTCAAAACTCCTGAAGTCTTTTATCCAGGACTTAATTATTCTGACAACCATTTAATATTTTCATTGAAAAGGCATCTGCTTGGATTTTTCAGTTTCTTAGCACTTTGCCCCTATCTGATTTCAGTTGGAGAAAGCAGGAAAACACAGAGAAAAGTCCTACAGCTTTTGACCTTGGCAAAAGTAGGCATTGCTTCTCTCAGAGAAGGCTGTCCTTATTTGACTATCTTTCCCAAGTCTTCCTTCTTTTGTTTGTATGTGTTTGTTCCTTCTTCTAATCTGGTATTTCCCAAGCATTTGTGTGTGCCTTGGGATTCTTATTAGCTCAATCTCCACACACAGATATATCCCTCAGGACCGATAATGAGAGTAGCCATGCCATGAGGGTCGGGGAAAGGTGAGGGAAGACAGGAGAGAATGGGCCAATCAACCACAGTTATTGATGCACACGCCCCCAGGGGATGAACAACAGAACCATGGTTGGAGTGAGACAGTGGACAGTGTAAAATATGAAAATAAAAATAATTTTCAAGTTATCAAGTGTTCATGAGGGTGGGAGGGTGGGGGAGGGAAGGGGGAAAGTGAGGAGCTGGTACCAAGGGCTGAATTAGAAAATATTTTGGAAATGTTGATGGCAACATATGCACAAATGTGCTTGATACAATTGGCATGTGGATTGTTATAAGAGCTGTAAGAGCCCCCAATAAAATGATTTATTAAAATTAAAAAAATAAAAAGAATTATTTTGAGAGTCTACTAGATGCAAAACTAAATGATCTATGAATACAAAAATGAGTGAACACAACACTTCAACACAAATATGTTATATTCTATAATGAGGAATTAGACAAGCTATTTTTTTACTAAAACTTAAAGGAAATATGCCAAATGCAATGAGAAAAAATAAAATAAAACTCTTAGTAGTTCAAAGAAATGAGAGAAATGTGTGGATAGATAATTAAATCAAATGTAATTAAAATGACATTTCATCCAGCTAGTAAACAAACATAAGGAGCATGCTTAGGTAAAATTGAATTGAAGGATCTGGTTATGGAAGGACATGTGAACCAAGGAGAACAAATGATATGAACAAAGGTCCCTGGGGAACCATTCATCTAATTAATATGAACTTCAGAAGATCAGAACTTAACATCGTCTTTGAATCATAGGCTTGGGCTTGATTTAGGAAGCTCATAAATTTCAAAACCACAAATTTGATTCCAGTGAATTTTACTGAAACCTACTGTACACTACTGTATAGAAGATATCTATGTATATACATATATAATAGTAGGGCAAAGGTGAATTAATATGAAAGGTGTGAGTAGGCTGGAGTCAGAGAGATATATGAGAGTGGGGAAACTGTTACAACAGTAAGAAGAACGATTGCAAAATGCTGAATAGAGATATCAGGAGTAACAGAATAGAGGGAGTACAGAGGAGCAATATATGGGATAATTATATTAGGTTCTCCAGAGAAGTTAAAGTAGTGAGTAGTTTATGTGTAAACTATCCATATGGACTTTCTGGCAAAGTGTTATATGTTTACACACATATGCATGATATATTTACATATATGACAGATAAACTTGTCTGTCAGTTTGTTGGTCCATAGTCCACAGTTCACCATTTTGTGAGTTAGCAGATGCGCAAGAACAAATGGTGCTGAAGGAAGTAGTCCAGACTGCACTGATGGATTAGCTAGAAACAAGTTCTAGGGACTGACAGAACACCCACTGAAATGTTTCAGAAAGCCAAGGAAGCACTGGAAGCACTTACTCATCTATACCAGAAAATTTGGAAGACAGCTACCTGGCCAAGTGACTAGAGGAGATCCATATTTTTGTCTGTTCCAAAGAAAGGTACTCCAAAATAATTCGCAAACAACAATGACATCACTGATATCACGCAGAAGTGAAATTTTGTTTAAGATCCTCCAACAATGGTTGCAGCAATACCTTGACAGAGAATTGCCAGAAGTTCAGGTAAGACTCAGAAGAGGGCATGGAACAAGAGATATTGTTAATGTCAGATGGATCTTGGTTCAAGGCAGAGAATACCAGAAAGATGTTTACTTGTGTTTCATTAATTATGCCAAAGGTGGGCTGAGCCCCAGTGGCATAGTGGTTGTGCGCGGGACTGCAGCCCGCTGGGATGGAGGTTCAATTTCAGCAGTGGGGCTGGGCCTCCTACTCCCACCACCAGAGAGCAGTTATGCCCCCCAAAAAACCAAAAACCAAAAAACAAAAATTATGCCAAAGGCATGTGACTGTGTGGATCATAGCACACTATACATAGCCTTGAGAAGAATCAAAATTCCAGAACACATTATTATGCTCATTTCGGCATGGCTCAAGGGGCAAATGTGTGAACAGAACAAAGGAATACTGCATGTTTTAATATGAGAAAGGTGTGCGTCATAGTTGTATCTTTTTACCATGTTTGTTCAATCTATATGCTGAACAAATCATCAGATAATCTGGATTATATGAAGAAAAGTGGATTGAATCATATGAAGAAAAGCATGAGGAGCAGAAAAGGCTTATTAGCAACCTATGATATGCAGATGGCACAACCTTGCTTGCTGAAAGGGAGGAAGACTTGAAGCACTTGCTGATGAAAATCAATGATTGTATAGATTAACCTTCAGTATAGATTATAACTCAATGTAAGGAAAACCCAAATCCCTACAACTGGATCAGTAGTTAGCATCATGATAAATGGAGAAAAGGTCAAGGATTTTGGGTTCCGTGGATCCATGATCAATGGTCATGGAAGCAGCACTCAAGAGATGGAGGATCTATTGCATAAGGTAAATCTGCTGCATAAGACCTCTTTAGAGTCTTGAAGAGCAAGGACATTACTTTGAAGACTAAGGTGCTTGACCCAAGCCCTAGTATTCTCTCTTGCATCATATGTATCTGAAAAGTTAGACATCGAATAAGGAATTCTATAGAAGAACTAGATGCATTTGAATTGTGGGTACTGGAGAAAAATATTGAAAATACCATGGACTGCTAAAAGAAAAAAAAAACCATCTATATTGGAAGAAGTAAGGCCAGAGTTTTCTTTAGAGTCAAGGATGCAAAGACTTTGTCTTACATATTTGGACATGTTGTCAGGAGAGGCCAGTCCCTGGAGACAGACATCATGTTTGGTAAAGTGGAGGGATAGTATAAACAAAGAGGTCCCTCAAGAAGATGGATAGACACAGTGGCTACATGGATATGCTTAAGCATGGGAATGAATGTGAAGGTGGCACAAGACCATGCAGTGTTTTCTTTCATGCACATAGAGTCAAAGCTGGCTCAATGGCACCTCACAGTTATGTACATATCTATGTGTCCAAAGACAGGATGGAAAAGGGATAGGGAGAGGGAGAAAATGGGACAGCAAATGAGAGAGATGGAGAGCAGGAGAGAGTGTCACCTTAAGAAATAGCCCATACTATTGTAGGGGCCGACAAGTCTTAGGCTGGAGGCCTCTCTCAGCTCACATAGGTACAGGTTCTGATAAACCTAAGATCAGCAAATGGGGTGGCAGTCAGAATCTACAGGCAATATCTTAGGCGACTAGTTGGAGTCCGAAGAACCAGAGGTCAGGGAGTGATCTAGAAAGAGGACCCAGATCCTACAGCAAAGCAGGGAATTTTACCAGACACACACACACACACACACACACACACACACACACGAAGCATGACATCTCTGAGGAAACTTTCAGTTAGTCTCATCATGCAAATAATTATATTCTATCAGATAAGGGAGAGTTAAATCTCCCTTCAGTGGCTCACCCACTGAAGATCATGGCCTTGTGAACTTGATATATACCCTTAACCTAGAGTAACCTTCCACAAATTGCACCAGGAGACCATCCATTTTGACTCTTATTTCCATGGGTATAAATAAGGATATCTTTCCCATATGACTATATTCCTGAAAAGTAACCAAAAATCATTATGTTGCATAGAAAAGCAATTCCTTCCATCAAATCAAGTGTTTCCTATACTATGTGGCATGTTTTGGGGGTAAACTATTACTATTCTGATAAATATTTTCTTCTCTTTTGGGGGGTGGCATCACTGCCCTCTGGTGGGAGTGGGAGGCCCAGCCTTGCTCCTCGAGAGCTGCTGCTGGAGATAAACATTTTCTAAAATATACTATACACATCATGCTTTAGATTTTAAGTAATCTTGTAGTAACATTCCAAATAATGGTCATGCAGAGTCTTAAGATGGTCACAAGCTTAACACGTTCAAAATAAAGTAAAAAGATGAGTGTAGTTGAAGCATAGTTATCAAGGGATGAGTGATTGAATATGATGCTGGAAAGGAAGCTGAATCTTGATTACATGTGATTTATAGCACAAAGAGTTAAAACTTCTCTTTAGTGAGGAATCACAGAGAGTTTTAAGCAGGGATGTAGCAGGACCTGATTTATATATTTTAAAACATGGTGGTTCCTGAGTGGAAAACAGAGCATAGAAGACAAGGAATAGAAACCAGAAATTCATAAGGGAGTATTCCAGGTGAATGATGTTAGGAACTTATTCAAGAGTAATAACCCTGAGGTGAACAGGGTCAGTACTGATTTTTGAAGTTGAGTTAGTCATATTTGTCTATTTGGAACCTTGAGAAGAGATCAGAGTTGGAGATATAAGCTTAGTAGTTTGAAGCTCATAGATGAAGGCAAGACTGACTGTGGTTACATCGGAAAACTGTGGCCAATAGCTGGCCTCAGGGAGTTGAAAAGGGTTCTCAGAAAAGGAAAAACCAGGAAAAGGTAAAGAGAAAAAAGGTCATTGCTCTAATCATTAATGACTATATTGGAGTACAATGTTGAGGTACTTTCAGAAAGTATTATATTATAAAATGTAATTTATTTCTCTGCCAGTTGACTTTGGGACTTTAATTAATTAATAAAAATTGGGGGATATTTTATTTATGCACCTTTACTGTGCTTGCATGGTATGATAGTTCTTAATTTTCTTCTTCTAATTTGCAGTGAATGTGTCAATAGTTAGATTCCTATTCTTGTGAAAGTAGCCTGAAAAACTTAATAAGACAAATATGTCCACTATTACCTTTTCTATTGAACATTTTACAGTAGGTCTAGTGCACAGAATTAAAAAAGGAAACAAATAGAAGATTTGGGTTTAAAATATATAAGATTTAAAATGAAGAAAGTCCATTTTTATGCGGCAGCACAAACTAAAAAGGTGCTTTAAAAATAGAAATGATTTATAACATCCAAGTTTGTTCATAGTAAATATAACAAAAGCCCCTCAAGATTATTATGAAAATTATGGGATTATTATGGGAAGCATGTGCATGTGTGTATAAAAAAGACCTTTAAAAAAGACCTTTATACTTTTTTCTTTGGCATCACTTCCCTGGTGGGAGTAGGTAGCCCAACCTTTTTCCTGGAGAGCTGCTGCTGGATTTGAATCGTCAACCCTGTGGGCCGCAGTCCTGCACACAATCACTGCGCCACCAAGGCTCAGCCAAAAAAAGACCTTTATATACAAGAGCAATTATACATTAAGAAAACATTCCAGTCTACTCTAGTCCAAGTCCATAAGTCTGATATTAGCCCATACATCCTGTAGCAGTCTATAAATTCCTTTCCAGACTCATGCAAAACGTGTAATGACACTGAATGCAGGAGTGGCCTGCATTTCCACCATGCCAGTGGTTGGAAAGTCTTGTGGATCCAGCGACTGTCATCAGTCTTTCTGTATGTGGCTGTCAGCGAGAATGTCGCTCTGGGAGTGAGTGTGTGTCCTGTCTCTAGTGAGCTATTGATCTCCTTAGCGCCTCCCAATGAAGTAAAAAAAACCCAAAAAACTATGACTTGATTGGCAACAGATGATGTAACTACCACAGACCACCAGAAGGCAAAACAAATTTGTCTTGGAAGTATAGTTAGACTGCTCCTTGGAAGTAAGGATGGTGAGACTTCACATCTGGTACTTGGAACAGGTTGTCAGCAGAGAGCAGTCCTTGTTGATAGGTGTCCGCCATTGTGGTGGGCGACCCGAGCAGGAAAAGCCAGTTATGGGATTACTATGGAAAACATTATATTTCCTCAGATTGATGTGTAGATTCCATGCAGTTATTCTTAGAAGCTCAATTGAATATTCTGAAGTTTTGATAGTTGACTAAAATGTGTAAGAAACAGAAGATGCTTCACACAGTCAAGACATATCTGAAGAAGTTGGAAATAGTGCAGAGGAATAAAACATCATATAGTGGGGAGTCAGTGGAGGAGTCTGAGGGTACAACTCCAGTCCCAACTACATGGACAGCTGCCTCTACCCCCAGGGAAGTTTGCTTTAGAGGACAGCACTGAAGCTACAGCTGAGGGAGAGAGGCATGTCTGAACAGGTATATGAGAACAAATGAAGGGGAAGGAACAGAGAGTGGAGCACATCCTGGCCCACCAAACTTTGAGGATGATATCCGCATTCACAATAGCCAATGAACAGAGAGGAGCAGATAGCCAGCCCCACTATAAACACAGCGTCCCTTGCTGAGCCAAGACCCTTTGGGGACAATGGAGAGTCAGGGCTGGGATTGTACCCTGTCTGACCCCGCCACACCAAGGCAAAACACTAAGGGTGTGCAGCAGAGTAGTAGGGGGAGCAGAGCATGGAGTTACGGAGTGAGTGCCAAGGATATATTTTGGGGCCCGGGTGTGGCACCCCATTTTGACTCATCTGGGGGACACTCCTGGAGGTGAAGGAACAGACCTGCAACTATTCACAGGTTTTTATTTTGTTATTATTATTTTTAATTTTAATTATTTATATATATTTTTCTGGACATTGATTTTTTTTTGTTGTCATCATTTTGTTTTCTTTGGTTGCTTCGTCTTATGATGTTATACTTTTTTGTACATATTATTATCTCTGCAAGTCTATCTAGATAAGATAGGCTGGACGAACAGTATGAGGAGAAAACAATGGGACTCATGGTTCTGGTGGGGGGACATGGGAGGTGGGAGGCGGGAAAAAGGAGTTGATGTTGATCAATCCAGGGATAAGGGAACAGCAAGTGATCCAAAATCAGTGACAAGGTGGGAGTGGGAGGCCTGATAAGGATTAACAGAAATTATTGAAACCCAAATGAAGACAAAAGATGGACATTGGACCTTCACTTAAGTACTTCCTCAGTGTAAAAACACTTAAGTTGACATTCCATGATGCTCACCTTACTGACACTATCACTGAAGACAAATGTGTGCATAAGCAAAAGTGGGGAAGAAATTTCATGGTGCCCGGCTATCAAAAGATATAGCTTCTGGAGTCTTAAAGGTTTGAAATTAAACAAGTGACCACCTAACTGAGAAACAACAAAGCCCACATGGAAGAAGCACAGCAGCTTGTGGGATCATGAGGTGTCTAAGGGATCAGTTATCAGGCTTCAAAGAACTAAAAACAGTAACATTGTTACCCACCTTCCTGATATGATCGCTGAAGACAAATGTGTGCATAAGCAAAATTGATGAAGAAAGTTGATGGTGCCAGATATTAAAAAATATAGCTTCTGAGGTTTTAAAGGCTTGAAGGTAAACAAGCAGCCATCTAGCTTAGAAGCAACAAAGTCCACATGGACGAAGCACACCAGCCTGTGTGATCATGAGGTGTTGAAGGGATCAGGTATCAGACATCAAAGAAATAAAAATTTTATCATTATAAATGAAGGGGAGTACAGATTGGGTACTCATAGCCCATCAATAGGTGAAGCAACATGCCCTTACAGGAGGGTTGTAGGAAGAAGATGAGCCAGTCAGGGTACAGGGTCCAGTGAAATATGCAATTTTCCTCTCATTCTTGAATGCTTCCTCCTTCCCCTATCTCCCCCACTATCATGATTCTAGTTCTACCTTACAAATCTGGCTACATCGGAGGATGTACACTGTACAGATAGAAAATGGAACCATGGGGAATTCAGGACAGATGATCATTCCAGGACCAGTGGTAAAAGTGGTGATACTGGGAGGGTGGAGTTGAAATGGGGGACCAATTACGAGGATCTACATATAACCTCCTTCCTGGGATATGGACAACAGGGAATTGGGTGAGGGGAGACATTGGGCAGTGTACGATATGACAAAATAGTCACAATTTGTAAATTATCAAGGGCTCATGGGGAGAGGAGCAGTGAGGAGGGAGGGGAAATATGAGGAGCTGATATCAGGGGCTTAAGTAGAAAGAAAATGTTTTGAGAATGATGACGGCCAAAAATGCACAAATGTGCTTTGTATAAAATAGATATATGTCTTGCTTGTGATAAGAGTTGTATGAGCCCCAATTAAAATGATTTAAAAAGTCATTTTACTAGGAGTTGTTACAGATATAATATTCCACAGTTCAATCACATTACACAATATTGTACAATTGCTATAGCAATCCATTTCAAAACATTTTCTTTCTTCTTGAACTCCTTGATAGCGGTTCCTCTTTATCTTCTCTGTCCTCAACCCTACCCCCCAAAAGCCACCCCCTTTTTTGCTGCATTTTGCATCACCCAATATATCCATTTACATACAATTCTCTTGCTTGCCTCCCTTGAAGGGGGTTATACAGTCACCAATGCTCTCAGCTCTGCTTTTCCTCTTTCCCTCTCCCCTTACTTCCTCTACCCTTAGGGAACCATTACCCCTGTTACTGTTTCTGAAGCTTTCTTTATCTTGGTTTTCATATACTGAATTATCTGAATTACACAAATGAACATGTACAAGTCTAACATGTTTAATGAGGTAAAACATATGAACTGAATTATCTGAATTATACAAATGAACATGTACAAGTCTAACATGCTTAGTGGGGTAAAACAGATAAAAACCATAGTAGTGAGGGGTCAAAATATTAAAGAACTACAGGACAAAAGATTATATAAAGAGGTAGCAGAGTAATTAAGAAAGCACATTATTGGGGGCAAAGATGAACACAGTGCTTTAACTGACTAGAAACCTTAGAAACCGATTCAGAAATACACAAAATTGATACATGATAGAGGCAACATTGGATGTCATTTGGAAAATGGTTCACTATTACAGGTGGAAAACATGAAATTAGATTAGGCTTGATTGTTGCTACTCTGTTTTGCTACGTGTAAAAAAAAATCTCTTTTAGATGGAACCAACTGCAAGGGAATACACAAAGCTTCTATTTGAAGGACGGTCCTCAAAGGAGTGGGTTGGGAGAAAGGTCAGGCTGTGTGAGATATGACAGAACAATAATAATTTATAAAGTATTGAGGGTTGATGTGGAAGGGAGAGCAGGGGAAGAGGGGAAGGGATGGCAAAGCTGATACCAAGGGCTCAAGGGAAAAGGCGGATGTTTGAAGAACGATAATAGCAGTGGACATGTGAAGGTGCTTGGCACAGTATGTTTATTTATATATTGTGAAAAACGATGTAGGAACCCCTAATAAAATGATTTTTAATTAAAAATTATAAAAAATAGAATAATAAAGTCTATCATTAATTTTTTAAAATATCTCTTTTTGGTAGAAATTTAGGAGTATGTGTTGAAAGTCCACACTGACTTCTAGCTGTGTTTCACATCTTGGTGAAGAGATCACACAAAGCACAAAATTCAAGCTGAGAAAGATTTAAAAGTTAAATTCAAAAACAGGACTTGAAATTGGAAAAGTGGGCTGAACCCCGGTGGCGCAGTGATTGAGTGCGAGACTGCGGCCCACTGGGTTGGTGGTTCAAATCCAGCAGCGGCACTCCAGGAGCAGGGCTGGGTCTCCCACTCCCACCAGAGAACAGTGATGCCCACACACATACAAAAAGAAACTGGAAAAAGTATAGGAGAATAACTTTATGGCATTACTATAGGGAAAGATTTCTCAAAGTGAACATAAAACCACTATCCATAAAGTAAATGAAAAGTAGGAAATATTCTGTCCACCAGAGTTGTGGTGTCCTAGTGGGTTATGACACATTGGGTGCTAGCTCCAAGGTTAGCAGTTTGAAACCACAAGCTGCATTGTGGGGGGGGGGGGGCGTGAGCTTTTTTTGATAGTGCACTGTACTTTTAATATTCTTCACCATCATAGTTCACATGCAATAATGATGGCAACAAGTGTGCAAATGTAGTCTGCATACGATTGATGTATATATGAAGTGTAAGTGAGGTGTATGTTCCCCAATAAAATGATTTATTTAAAAAAGGGGGAGAGGGAAAGAGGAGCTTATACCAAGGGCTCAAGTGGAAAAAAGTTGGGAAATGAATGTGGCAACATGTGTACAAATGTCCTTGATACAGATGATGTGTTGAATGTTATAAGAACTATAAGAGTCCCCAATAAAATTATTTTAAAAAGGCATGCAGCATTCATTTGTTCTGTTCACACAACTGCCTCTTGATCCCTGTATAGGTTCTGAATGAGCACAATCAGCTGTTCTGAAATTCCCATTCTTCTCAAGGTTATCCCTAGTTTGTTATGATTCACATAATCAGGTGCCTTTCAATGCTCAATGATATACATGTAAACATATTTCTGGTATTCTCTGCTTTGAACCAAAATCAATCTGACATCAGCAATGATATTCCTTGTTCTGTGTCACCTTCTGAATCTGGCCCAAACCTCTGGCAGCTCCCTGTCAATGTACTGCTGCAACCAGCACATTGGATGAACTATAGCAAAATTGTATTCCCATGGGATATTAATGACATTGTTCTATAATTTGAGCTTTCTGTTGGTTCATTTGTATTTGGTATATGTGCTGCCAAAGTGAGTACTGGGTCATTTTTATTTGGAATGAGTACAAATATAGAACTGTTCCAGTCAGTTAGCCAATTGGCTGTCTTTCAACATTTTTGCCATAGACAAATGAGTGCTTCATTAATTTGTTTAAACTTTCGCATTTGTATTTCATTGATTCCTAGAGTCTTGACTAGTGTTTTCAGCATAGCCTGGACGTCTTTGTTTGGCACCATTGGTGTCTGCTTACATACTACCTCTTGAAATGTTTGAATATTGACTTATTCTTTTGGGCACAGTCACTCTATGTATGCTTTCCATCTTCTCTTGATGCTTCTTTGAACATTCAATAATTTGGTTACAGAGCCTTTCTTCTTCTTTTAATTAAATCATTTTATCGAGCTCTCATATAACTCTTATCACGATCAACACATACATCAATTGTATGCACACCACATTTTAACATTTGTTGCCATCATCATTCTTGAAACCTTCTCCTTCTATTTAGACTCCCGGTATTAGATCCCACTGTTTTCCCTCTCTCCCCATTCCCTTTCCCCCATGAACCCTTAATAATTTAAAAATTGTGATTATTTTGTCCTATCATCCACTGTCCGATGTGTCCCTTCACCCACCTGCCCGTTGTCCATACCACAGGGAGGAGGTTATATGTAGAACCTTGTAATTGGCTCCCCCGTTCTATTCAACCTACCTTCCACCCTCCCCAGTATCACCACTTCATAGAGCCTTTCAATATTGCTACTCAAGACTTGAATTTTTTCTTGAGCTCTTTCAATTTGAGCATGTTTTTCCTTTTGGTTTACTAACTCTGAGTCTTTGAACATTTTATTATAAATTTTACTTTGTCTTCTTGAACTTCATTTTGAAAATTTCTGTTCATTTATTTGACTTCATCATTTCTTCCATTTGCCTTATCTGTACTATAAGTAAGAGCAAGTTTTGGAGTCTCGTCTAACATGCACTTTGATCTTTCTTGGTTTTTAGTGAGCTTTTCTTTCTTAGTGAATGATGCTCTTGATGTCTTTCCACCGCGTATTGGGTCTTCTGTCATCAATGTTCAATGCTCTGG
Source organism: Nesogale talazaci (assembly GCA_004026705.1). Taxonomy (NCBI): domain Eukaryota; kingdom Metazoa; phylum Chordata; class Mammalia; order Afrosoricida; family Tenrecidae; genus Nesogale; species Nesogale talazaci. The sequence continues at coordinate 12,466 of PVJH01020969.1, forward strand.
AAATTTCAGTGGGATATACTCAATGTCAAATTTTGGATCTCATAGACTTATTTTAAATCTCTTTAGCTTTAAGTTGAACTTACAGATGAGCAATTGATGCTATGTTCCACAGTGAGCTCTTAGACTCATTTTAGCTGCTGCTATTGAGCTTCATTTTTCCCATTGTCTCTTCCCACAGATGTAGTCAATTTGATTTTTGTGTGTTCCATTTGGAGAAATCCTTTGTGTACAGTGGTTGTGCTGTTGAAAGCAACATACATTTTATATTGTTTTCATGATAACGTAACATGTTGAAAGCAGTGTGTTATAATCATATGTGTGGAATATGCCTGTAATATTCTAGTATTACTACTATGCCTGCAATAATGATGACTACCGTCACCACCATCATCTAACCAATACTATACAAAGTAAGACGGGCAAAAGAACAAGTACATTTATGTCTCACAGCTCATTTAACTCTCATAACAATCTTGCGAAGTAGGTCATTTTTATTGTCTCTGTTTTCCTCATAGGAAAACTGGTACAGAGGTCATGTAACCTGATCTAGGCTACACAACTAGTAAAAGATGGGTAATCTGATTTTAGATCATGATTATATTATATGCTACACACTTCAAAGTTATAAAATTGGTTCCATTTTCTTAAAGTTATAGCAGATATGTGCAAGGCAAAAGAACATTCCACGCTCTTCTACTCTGTTGTCATTGCCCTCAAACATGTGTGCATGGATACCCACATACATATACATTTTTGCACATATATTTGTATACATGCAATCAGTGGTAGGGGGCCCATACTGACCTCTCTTTTGCCTGGAGGCAGGGTCAGACATGTCTCCCTACTCGCTCCATCCATCATTATTTTATTCTGACACCAAGCATTCCTCCCACGTTACTCTACATCCTTACTGGTTTTGATAATTCATTATAATGATGGCACAAAACTCACGAGTAGTAGTCAAAATTAAGGAGGTTTATTAAGGAAGTTGGCAGGCTACCCAAATTCAGGAGCAGTAGACAATAGGATACAGTCATTGGTGCACAACAACGTGTCTATGTGGCCAGCAGCCAAGTCTCTCTTTGGTCCTCAGTCAAGTGGTTCCTTCACCTCTGCTTTCCTAGACCAGGAATCCAGTCCATCCCTTTGTCTAGTAGTCCCAAAGTCTCGGCGCAGCTCCTCTTGCTCTGTTCTGTATTCTCCACGCCACATTATCTAGTGTCTCTGGTCTTGGCCTCTGCCCCTTCACACAGAGATCTGCAATATGTCTTCTGATGGTCCTGTTTATCTCTCTCTCTGACAAGATTCTTAAATACAGAGGAATGGCTTTGAAGTGTTGCCTTGTCTCTTAGCAGATCATCCCCCAAAAGTAAAGAAAGGGGATGGTATTTGTCACACTATCTCCTAAATTAGAGACTTCGTTCCACCTTAATCCTGTCTCCTTTCGCACAACAGAAAACTGCCTTCAGAAATGGGATGATAGCCATTGGTATACAGTAAAACAACAGCAACAAAGCTCACTGACATTGATTCTGACATAGCAAACCTGCAAAGCTGCTCTGGTGAACTTGCAAGACTAATTCTTTATGGACATAGAAAGTCTTAGGTTTCTCCTGAAGAAGAATGGTTGTTGTTTTTGAGCTGCTCATCTCAGAGGTAGCAGCCTCACGTGTGACTTACTATGTTACCAGGGCTCATAGACACAGGCACAGAGTCCAGAATTGTAACAAAGAACATAAAAAAAAGATGGCTAGAAGGACCATGTTAACTGACTACATCTCAATACATATATATTTATACATAACTGTTTTCACATATTTTGTACATATGCATATATGTACTTATAGCATGTATATGTCCCTTATTCTGAAATTATTGACTGGGACTTTGTGTTACTATAGGATGCTGGGTCTTTTTAAGTGTTAAGCACTTAAGCAGGAGTTTCTGAACTAGCTCCCTTAGGATACATGCAGTAGGCTGACTTTAGCTGTTGCATAGCTACCTAATTCAACCTCAATTTTTCTAATAAGCTAGATAGAAAGCCTCAGAAATAGGCAGAAGGTAAGTCAGGAGGACAGATTAAGTCTTTGGCTTTAAATGATATACTCAATCATTTCTGCAGATTTTTCTTTAAATATTAACCATTGGATGTGCCACTCCAATTTCAGCCTCTCATAGAGTAATCCATTGATAATGATCTTGTGTCATTGAAGATGGTGCTGCTGGGGGGTGAGACTGGACTGGAATGTCCAAAAGTGAATTTCTGTGGGAATGATTCAAGTTGAATCAAATGCAGGCAGGTCTGCTTTCTTGACCATGGGCCTGGGGTCAGAGTCAGGACTTATTCTCACCCCCATGACTGATATCTTGCACCTCACCTTCCTGCTCTGGAAAGCCCTGGGCATTGAAGCGTTTTCCTCATGCAGGGCTGCTAACCTGTACTGGTGTCCCATGCCTTCTTTCTTCCCTATGGATGTGGTGGGAGGAAACTGTTAGATCATGCTGAGTGGGGCCCCCAGGCTAGGCAGGATGTATCTGAGTTTTCAAATGGTCATTCAACTAGATCTTAGCTGGTTTATTATTCAGTATCTATGAGATAAGTTTCTTTGCTTCCTTTCTGCCCCACATATTCCCCAATGTCTCTGATGAGAAATGAGGTGGAAAGGAAAATTTTCGCTCAAAGTCTCCAGGCTCCTTGCTTCAGAATCCTTATCCCTATTTCAACTCCATCCCCAGCGTCATTCCTACTCCCAGTTTCAATAAGCAGCCTATCTGAGCTCTGGCAATTTCCTATCCACTAGCTGGGTCAAAGGGAAGCAGCATCTGCAGATACTATGATGGGGAAGGGGGTGGTGGTTGGTAAATAGGCTCATTTAAATTATGTGAAAATGTATATGTCTATTGATTGGAGTTTGGTTGCTTGATTTCAAAAATATGTTCTAACATGAAAGTAATGGTCCTCTTATAAAAGACAAGCTTAAATAAAACCTAGACATTCCAATTAACTGAAGAATATTTTTAAAAGCTCTGTTTTATGGGACAAAATGAGAAAACTCTTGAATAAGCAGGATCTTATATTTATATGGGCATAGCAAAAGACTAACTCTAAAAATCTTCTCATTTTAATAGAAAATAAGAATACTGTGTACATATTCCTTTCTAGATCATGGAAGTGGGTGGTTTCTGAAAATTCTGCAGAGTTTCATATATACTGACCCCCTGAAGTGTAAAATAACCCATTTTTTTCTCAATTGTTTGTTGAGCCTGGGTAATTCAGCTTTAGAATAAAAATGATCTCCTGAACTTTCCAAAGCTCTCCAGAGGTTTGGCTGAAGCAGCAGCCTGCCCCACAAAAGAAAGGTATTCTCTTCATTTGAAAGGAATTTAAATTTCAGTTGAAAAACCCCAATGCAGGTCCTTCTTCAACAGGCTCCTGGTCTCAGCTTTCTGCTTTCTGGTGCATGCTACTTACTCTTAAACACCGCTCTACTTTATTATATATGAAAAACAACCTTCTAAGGAAAATAATAAATACATTTCTAATTTTGTACTTGTGGAATCATTCCATTGGAAAAAATTATGTAAAGCCCTGGGACAGGTATCCAAGAACCGCTGGAAGTTTAGGGAGCGGAGACGGCTCTCGGCTCGAATGTTTTGTCTGCAGAATCTGAACTTTTTTCCTTTTATTCCTTCTAAATTTTATTAGCGACATCCCTGCTTCCCTCAAACTTTCCGAGGAGAAATTTGGTTTTTAAATTTGGTTAAGGGTGATTTTTATAGTCCTATTCTGGAGAATTTTCATTGAATAATTCAAATAGAAACATACTTCATTTATTTTTTTACATCCTTATCCAGATATTTAGTCAATTCTCTCCACCCGCTGCCATGAAGTCCATTTGGATTCGAAGTGTCCCTAATGGACTTTCGGAGGCTGTAAACCTTTCTGGGAGTATTCTTCAGAGAGGAACTCCTGGGTTTGACTTACTGACCCTACAGTTAGCGATCCAACACTTACCTGATGATGCCAGTTGATTTAAGTGTGTGTGTGGGGGTGAGGTGTCTTTAATATTTGTGAGGTTATATCTCTATCACTACAACTGCCAGTTTGTAATACTTGCTTGTTATTTTAATACTGGGAGCTATACTACCAATATTTTAAACCACAGTAATGCAAGTGGTGGTGAAAAAAAGTCATTCTTCAATTCTTTCATGCATTGACCAAAGCTTTATTTTTCTGTGTCAGCTGCTGCACTCGGCATTGAGACCCACCCAATAATCCTCAATGCAGAGGTGATATTTGTCCTTGCGGAGGGTATTTGTCTGCCGTAGATGCTGTAACAAATTGCACAATTTTGGGGGCTTCATGCAAGTTTATTATCTTCCAGTTCTGTAGGTCAGAAGTATAAGATGGATCTCAGTGGTTTCAGCAAGGTCAGATGCCTGTCTGGCATCTTCAGTAGAGAGCGCCTCCCTTGCCCTTTCCAGCTTCCAGAGGCTTGCCTTGAGGGCTTCTGGCACAGTTGTGAAAGCTTTGCTCTGACCCTTTGTCCTTCACGTCTCTCTGTGCACCACCAGGAAAGTTCTCCTGGGTGAGAGCTCATGCAATTCGACCGGGCCCACCTATAAAATCCAGGATAATTCTTCCCATTTTAAGGTCTACACTCCTGAAGCATATATGAATGTTCCTTTTTCCATATAAGGTAAAAATTCATAAATTCCAGGTTTTAAGCTCTTTGGAGGTGAACAGTGGTTGGTCTTCCATTGGTTTGGTCGTCTATGTGAATATAGATTTGCTTGTGAGTGATCATTGTTTTTGTTTTTGTTGTCGCTTGTTAAATCATTTTATTGGGGACTCATACAACTCTTATCATGATCTATCCATCCGCCCATTGTATGTCAAGCATATTTGTCCATTTGCTGCCCTCATCATTTCAAGTGAGCGATCATTGTTTTGAAAGTGGCTTCTGGATGGTGCAAAGGATGGTGCAAACTTATATTTAACATGTTGCTAACTGAAAGTTGGTGATTCGAGGTCACAAGGTCAGCAGTATAAACCTCTGGGAGAAAGAGGGGGTTTTCCGTTCCAGAACCATCTACAGCTGCGGAATCTCTATGTAAGGTTGTTGTGAGTCTGAAGCAGCTTGACAGGGTGTCTAGAGCTATTTCAGAGCCTTGGGGGTGCAGAGCGCTCAAACTCACTAACTGCCGCATGAGAGAGGGCTGCCTGCTTCTTCTTCAACAACAACAACAAAATTCAAACTCATTTTATTGGCAGTAATACAGGTACCACTCCATCGTTAAATCACATCAAACAATATTGTACAATCGCTACCACAATCAGTTTCAAGACGCTTTCTTCCTTCTGGAACTCCTTGACATCACCTCTGTTGCACGCACCCCTGTCCCCCACTATGACCCCAGGATAAAAATGTTTCGTCTGATAAAGACCAATAAATAAACAAGTAAACGTGTGCAGCCTCAGAAATCCCATGAAGCAGTTTTACTGTCTTCTTGGGTCACCCTGGGTTCTGCCTCATGACATTGAGTGTAGAGGCACCTTGAAGGAAAAACCCCGTGATCTCCTTTTGAAAACTCTGCCCCAGAAGCCCCTATGGAGCCCCGTTGTTCCCTGTCCCCCTTGACGTGTTCATAAGTCTGGGTGTACTCAAGAGTATCTGAAGCCATGGAGATGTGAACTGCCGACAGAGGTTTCCCTTTTCTGCTCAGTGATTGCAAGAAAGGACAGAACAAGGTCTGATCCTTAGTATGTACGCTGCAGAGGTTGGAGAGAGTTCAGTCCTGGCGGTCTCCTTGGAATGAAATGAGTATGTTATCAGTAAGAGCATCTAAAGGCATTCTTGCAGCTAATCCATTTAGCATTGCAGGTAATCTATTTAGAGCAATCTAGAATAGATAATAAACCTAGATCCCTAGTCCCATTAAGGTAGCACAAAATAGAGGCTGAGGATTCAAAAATGATTTCAATCTTGTCCTCATGAGCACACATTTCCGTGAATGGGTAATTATATCAACAACGGCCAGTCGTGGGATCAATGGGTGCATGTGCAGATGCAGGGAAGAGACAGAGGTGTCAGTCTACACTTAGATTGCCCTGGAAGAAGTTTATGATTCTGACTTTCCATAGACATCGATTCTCAGAAGCTAATGCCCTCTACCAGACCAGCCAAGGATCTATTTTTCAGAATTTCCACAATCTTTTCCCAAATAACGTTTTCCTCAAGTTAATTTTGTTGTATATTTATATTTTATCCTGATGGCCTGGCATCAAATAGACAGGAATGCTTGTGTGGCAGGGTTTTGAGGGCATTTGGAGCTCTAGGTCTGAGGTTGAAGATGTCTATGCATGAGAAAGTGTATAGCGGATGTATACAGTACTTACTGAACACGTACTGTGTGACAAGCACAGAGCTTGCTCAGTGTTGCCTTGCCCACAAGTGCTTAGATCTAGTGTTAGAAACTTGGAAACTTCCTGGGATCCTTGAATGGTTTAGATCTTAAAGCAGATATTCTTTTTCCTCTTTGATCCAACAAGATTTAAAGTCTTGTTGGTAAGAAAGTCCCTGAAGACATCTGAGTAGGCTGAAGCAAAGGGAAATGAGACACAGTTTGAAAAAGAATTTTTTTCAGTGATTCCTCTAGCAGGGCTATTGTCATTATGGACATTTCCTTTTGACCCCATCCATCACAAGGCACACAGCTGTCTGTGTCCAGAGGGTTCTGGCCTGTGCAACAGAGTTCCTTTCTCAGGCTCCCATGCTTTCAAGCCGGTCAACCTTGAGTTCTTAAAATGAAACATTAAAAAACAGAGTGCCATTGAGTCAGCGCATTGCCTCATAACAGCCATTTACTCACACTTTTCCATACCCAGACAAAGCCAATGAGTCTCATGAAACAAAGTTGTTTTTTGTGAGCGTAGCTCTGTTTCTTATTTGTTAATTGTGCACAGAGGAAAGTAGTCCAGCAAAGAAGAGTAGTAGAGGTTGGAAAGGAAGGTCAACATTCCAGAAGGGGGATCATCAGAGAGCCACCTTCCAGAACCCAAAGGAGGCGTGGGGAGGGTTGTGTGTTTTCTTTTTTAAAGAAGAGGACAACAGTTTCAAATGTGAAAGGACTTTAGAACAACTAGGAGGAGCACTGAGAATATGATTGGGGGTTTAAGAGCTCACACTCTCTGCCGTCCTGGGCAAGAATGATGACATTTCATTAACTCTGGGTCCAGAGATGGTTGGCGAACCCATCTCAGCCACGCGAAGGGAAATAAAAAGCGGCAAAAGGAGTTCATTAACTAACTCGAGTTAGGGCTTGTTACACTTTGCCAGACAAGCACAACCCAGCGACTTGTGAATTAAAGAGCAAGTTCATTATAGAGAAAAACAAAGTAGGAAAAAGAAGAAAGACCTGCACAGGTTGAGAGAAACCAAGTCCTATGCCGGGGTCATCCCCAGAGAGAGGCAAGAGGAGGCGGCTGACAGTTTACAGGCTCGGGTTTTTAATGGGCTGAATAAACAAAGCTTACCTTGGTAGCTATTTGAGCAAGCAGCAGATACAGAAGCAAAATTCTGCAATTAGCCTCAACACCAAGGCTAACCCCGGAACACAGCGCATGGGGCCTTTTGACACTTTACAGATTAGGGTTGAGACACTCAGGGACGGGCAATGACTGGAGCTCAGAAACATTCTAATCCTCTTACAGATATGAGTTGGACAGGCAGTTACTGGAACTCAAAAACATCCTAGTTCTAAAATGGTTCTTGTGTGGCTAATAGTTTAGCCATCTGCAACAGTAAAAATATAAGAAGTTGATGACAGCAAATGTACAAATGTGCCTGGCATACAATGAATGTCTGCATGGATTGTGATAAGAATTGTATGAGCCCCCAATAAAATGATTTAAAGAAATATATAAGGAGTGTAGAAGTTTCAAGGAGCACGAGGAGAAGGCAACCAGAGACAAATGTTGATGGATCATGTAAATGTTATCTTCTATAATGATCAAAGTCATCCTCAAAAATGGCTTATGAAAAAATGGCTTGTTTAATTATTGTTGATTAATTATTGGTATTATTTAACACTTGTTGTTTCACTTAAGCATTAACCCCACCTGTCGTGTCACTATCTCTCACCCCTCACCTCCATCCTCCATCCTTTCTTCCTAGTAGGCATTCCAGAACCAACTTTCCTGGTCACTTCTCTGTCCTCCTAGACTGTGATATAATCTGGAAGCACAACCTTGAGAAATAACAAGTGAACATTCATTATCATCACAAGCTTTTTTTTTTTATCACAACTGAGGTAGAAGTCTCCTGGAGCTATTATTCAAAAGCCTTGGTGGCCCTATGGTTTAAGTATTGTGGGGCTAACCACAAAGTCAGAAGTTCAAACCCATCAGCTACTCTATGCACAAAAGGTGAGCCTGCTACATACTTCCATAATGATTTATAGTCTCAGATCACTTTGAATTGAAACTATGAGTTTCAATTGAGTTGGAATCCTCCGAATAACAATTTGTGATTGTTTTATTTTGAAGGCATTATTGGTTGAAGAGTCTTGGGGTGTAGTTACATATTGAGCTATGGTCTCAAAGTCAGCAGTTTGAATCCACCAGCCACACTTTAGGAGAAAGACAGGACAATCTACTCCTATAAAATAGTGATAGCATCAAAAACTCACAGGACTTCCACCCTGTCCCATGAGTCAGCATCCCCTGGAAAGCAGTGAGTTTTTGTGTTTACTCAGTGGTCAGTAAGAATTCAGATTCCCCATCACAACTATTTTCCTTTAATTTACATTCTGTTTTATCCGTCTGGACTAGCTTAAACCTCAAAGCAAGGTGTGGCTCTGGGGGTGGTTTGGCTTTAGTAGTTTCATTTGTCTTTTAAACTGTAGTGTTGATAGACTGTTGACTAGATGAAGGGAATGTCACAAAGTTCATGGAAAAATTGAATTCAAAGGTAACCAAACATTTCTCTCATGAGTTTTTTGAATTCCACATGAATCAGAATCAACTTGATAGCAGCAAGATTGGTTATATCATGGACTCCCAGAAGAACGAACAAATCTGTCTTGGACTAAGTATAACCAGAATGATCCTTAGAAGGGATGGTGGAGAAGCTTTATCTCATGTGCCTTAGGCATGTTATCAGAAGGGACCAGTCCTGGAGACAGAGCTCCTGCTTGGTGAAGTACTTCAGCAAGAAAGAGGAAGTGGGTAAAGGACAGTGTATGATATGACAAAATAATGATAATTTGTAAATTATTAAGGTTGTGTGTGGGAGGGAGGGAAAATATGGGGAGTTGATACTGGGGGTCTAAGTGGAAGGAGGATATTTCAAGAATGATGATGGCAACAAATGTGCAAGACTATCTTTTGATGTATGTATTCGTCATGATAAGAGTTGGATAAATAAAATAATTTTTTTTAAAAGGAAGAGGAAGATCCCCAACAAGAAGGGTTGACAGTGGTTGCCACCATAGGTTCCAGCCTGGCAATGATGGTGAGGTTGGTGTGGGACTGCGCTGGTCATAGGACCACTGTGAACCAGAACTGACGCCAAGGCACCTACCCATTGAGAAAACGCCAGACCAAAGGAACCAACCCCATGTGTAACAGAGAAGAACTCTAGACCACTAGGTTTTTTACTGATGACTTTTCAGAAGGAGAACATCCATTTTTCTTCTGAGGTATGCTGGGTGGATTTAAATCTTCTATTTTCTGGTTAGCAGTTGAATGTGTTAATTATTTGCACCACCCAGAGGCTCTGCTTTTAGTAAAGAGGTAATTAAAAGGAAGTTTCGCCATTGCTAATTAATTTGCTTTTCAATTCTACTCACAGAATTCGCCACACACAATGGACAAGACATTTAAAACGAGTACAGCCTTATTCTGTTGCTCCTCTTGCTCTCTGATGCTCTTCATCTGGGAGAAACGTGATGAAGAAAGAGGATGATGTACTAAATCCCTACTACCATTGATCCAGAGAGTTTCACTGGCTGAACCCTGGTGGCCTAATGGTTGTGTGCAGGACTGTAGCCCACAGGGTTGACAGTTCAAATCTAGCAGCAGCTCTCCAGGAGCAAGGCAGGGTTTCCTACTCCCACCAGCGCAGTGATGCCACAAAAAAAAAAAAAAAAGAAAGAAAAGAAGAGAGCTTCACACAGTTCACAGACAAATGGTATGAAAAGAAAATGGGACTTTTCCATGTACTTTTTGAAGGCCCTTTTAGAAGGTAATGTTACTTTCTTCTGGAGCATTGACTCATCGTTAAGTTCATAGAAAGGTAGATTTTGTTGTTAATTTTTGAATAGCTGATTCACTTTCTGGGTAATTGTGGGATTGCCTTTCAACATTGACCCTTTAATAAGGTTCTGAGGATGGCAAATTTCCTGGAAAGTGGTTTGGAGTCACTGCAGTCAACTTCTAGCAACAACGCCAGCTACTTGATGATTCAAGGTGATTTCAGAATCATGAAGCTGGAGGGATTTTCTTACTCATTAAAAAACAAAACAAAACAAAAGCAAGCAAACAAACAAAAGCCAACTCTATACTTTTGCTTCCTTACAGTAAAGTATCTTCCCACCTATTGGTATTTTTGTGGATCAGACAAAAAATGGAATACTCTTACAAACGGTTAAATGAGGGCAGGTTGTAATATATTTCCATGGGGTTTGAAGACCACAGGGAGCAGACCACCAGAGGAACATTTGCTTTCTTGATAGGCTAATGTGTCAACACACTGTTCAGTGGTTCTCAAGGTGTTGTCATGACCCCTTTGGGAGTTGAATGATCCTTCCACAGGGATCACCTAAGACCATCAGAAAACACATGAGTATTTCACAATATATAATGTTATATTTGTTTTGTGATTATTCACTATGCTTCATGTCTATTTATGTTTAATTTGTAATATTGAAATGGCAGTTATGAAGTAACAGCAAAATTAATTTTATGACGCTGAGCCCTGGTGGTGCAGTGGTTGTGTGTGGGACTGTGGCCCACAGGGTTGACGGTTCAAATCCAACAGCAGCTCTCTAGGAGCAAGGCTGGACTTCCTACTCCCACCAGGGCAGTGATGGGAGGGGGGGGAATCAAAAAAAGAATTAATTTTATGGTCGGGGGTCACCACAACAAGAAGAACAATATTAAAGGGTTGAGGCAATTAGGAAGATTGAGAACCACTGGTCTAGGTCATGCAATTGTCTGTTATGATTAAACAAGAAGAGCTCTGAACCACTCCCTCTGAATCTGACAGGGTGGGGTGGGGCTGTGTGTTTGGCTGGTACCTGGGGTGTGAAGTTAAAATGATTAGATTCTTATCTTCAGATAAGGGCATTTTAAGAAGTACCATGGTCAGATGTTAGTATCCCAAAGATTACCTTCCTGTTGTGCCTTGATAGTGTGAAAGAAGGGCAGGGATCATATTTTCTACCTAGAGAGATCCCCATCCACCCATGAGCTCAAAGGAGATAAAGAGATAGGAGACATAGATAAGATTCACTCATCTAGAAGGTGTTTCAGAAGGTATAAAATGCCATTACCAGGATGTTGGAGAAAACTTGGCAGTCAAGGAAAGCATCAACTTCTCTAACACCTCAACGGTCTCCAGTATGTTCTCCTCTCGCTTCATTTGCTGGTGCTGCAATCAACCCCTAAAACTGAGTTGGCATGGAGAGGCTCTGGACCTCAGCACTACCCAACAACTGCCTGATGGACCGTTTGTCCTGGCTGCTGGGCAGTCAGAAAGGACCCAGGAGGGAGACCCAGAAACCTTGGGAACAGATACAGCAGATGTACAGGGTGCTGCTGCTGGACTCCCTTCCAATGACAGCAGAAAGTCCTGGGTGAGCTCCATCTTCTGGGCTCAATGTTCTGACACCTTCAGCCTGCTTGGGGAAATGGAATCCATAAGAACCCTCAACAGCGTTCAAGAGACGGTCTTGGGCCTATCTGACCTCCTGTCCAGTGAGAGAGATATGGATGATCCCCTGTGTGAGGAGTGCACTGACAGACTCCTAGAACGTCTGGACCGCCAACTCACAACCACAGAATCTGAGATCCAGGTCTACAAATGCTTCTTGGAGAAGAAGGAGCTGGCATCTGGGGAGGATTCAATGGAGGTATTGCAGATGGAACTGAGTGGCCTGGAGGTAGAAGAGAGATGCTTGGTTCAGGAGCTGAACGATGTGGAAAAGACCTGGAAACAGGTAGCCGGAGACCTTGAGGCCGCCCAGGCAGAGACTGAGACACTGAACCAGCAGGAAAACCAATACCAGAAGGAGTATAGTGTCTTGAAATATCAGAAATTGGAACTGCTTGATGAGGTGATGAGCTTGGAGAACCGGCTGGAGTATGTCCACATCCAACTACATCAGCTGGGAAAAGCCAGTGTCTTCAACATGACATTTAACATCACTTGTAAGGGCCCTTTGGGCATCATCAATAACTTCCAGTTGGGCTGCCTTTCCACAGCTCATGTAAATTGGAGCCAGATCAGCGCTGCCTGGGGGCAGACAGCTCTACTGCTCCTTGTTCTCTCCAAGAAAATGGGACTGGATTTTCAGAGGTATCAGCTTCTCCCCTGTGGAAACCGTTCCTACCTAAAATCTCTAACAGATGAGTCTGAGGAGTTGCCACTGTACTGCTCGGAAGGGAAGAGTGTCCTGCAGCATAAGTTTGACCGTGCAATGGTGGCGTTCTTGGACTGTTTGCAGCAGTTCAAAGAAGAGGCAGAGAAAGCAGGGCTCTGCCTGCCCTACGGGATCAATGTGAAGATGGGCCGGATAGAAGAGTCTGGAGGTCAATGTTATTCCATTAAGACTTTCTTGAACACTGAGCAGAAGTGGACCAAAGCACTTAAATGCATGCTCATAAATCTGAAGTGGGGCCTGGCTTGGGTCTCTCTCAGGTAACTTCTAAGAGTTTTCCTGTTGGTTTTTCTGTCAGGGAGTGGCAGACTTTGGCTGTAAAATGTTTTGCTTGTGAGAATTTCAGATAAGTTGTTACACTAAGAGTTCAAATATTTATGATTCAAGAAATGTTTATAAAAAGTTCTTAAAACCTTTATTAATTTGTACACTGTCCGATGTAGGATATGAAAAAGCAATAGCAATTTGTGAATGATTAAGGGTTCAGAGGGAAGGGGCAGTGGGGAGGGAGGGGAAATATGGGGAGCTGTTACTTGGGCTTAAGTGGAGGGAGGATGTTTTCTGACAGATGATGGCAACAAGTGTGCAAATGTGGTAGACATACAATTGATGTATGTATGGATTGTGATAGGAATTGTATGAGCCCCCAATAAAATGATATATTAAATGAAAAGGAGGGGGAAAGAGAAGCTTATACCATGGACTCTAGCAGAAAATATTTTGGAAGTGAGGATGGCAACTTGTGTGCAGATGAGCTATAAGAGCCCCCAATAAAATCCTTGGGGAAAAAAGAAAGACATGATGAGAGAAACAAATGTGTTTTGCATATAGTAGATGTATGTATTGATTGTGAAAAGTAACTTTAAAAAATGCCTATCAAAATAATTAATAAATTGTCTTAATAAAGCAACAATTGTTAGTCTGGAGCAATGTTGTTGTACATGGGATTCCCAACATACCTATGTCCTTCCTGTACCTTAGTTTAGACTCCCCTTCTCACCCACCCAGAGGAAAATGGCAGAATAAAAGACCCTTACAAGGGGATTAGAATAGCTTCACGTGGCTAGAGATAGCGGGAACGACCTGAGAGTTGTGGAGGGAGGGTGAGGGTCAGAAGACTAGTGGAGGCTTTAAATTTTCTTTTATAAGAAATATTTATCCCATTGATAACATGTGGGAAAATTGTTTGTGGTTGGAAACTTGCTTGTGGGGAGGTATTTGAAGGTTTTGCCTTGATTTTTTATTTTATTTATTTATTTATTTATTTATTTATTTATTTATTTATTTTTTAGGCATCACTGCCCTCAGGTGGTGGGAGTAGGAGGCCCAGCCTTTGCTCCTGGGAGCCGGAATTGAACCTCCATCCTAGTGGGCCGCAATCCCGTGCACAACCACTACGCCACCGGGGCTCAGCCCGGTTTTGCCTTGATTTTTAATGCACCCGTTCTCCATCTTTGAGACATTTTCAATAAATATTTCTATATTGGATTATAAACAATGAGAAGTGTATCTTATTTGCCTGTGACCTTATCTAGATATTGAAAGGGTGGAGTGCACAAAACTGGCTATCTTAAAAAAAAACAAGGTTTTTTTTTTGGTTTTGTTTTGTTTTCAGTTGGTGTTGTTTTATCCAGAGAGATCTCTTTGGATAAAATCTATTTTTTTTTGGTTTTTTTTGGGGGGGGGGCATCACTGCCCTCTGGTGGTGGGAGTAGGAGGCCCAGTCTTTGCTCCTGGGGAGCCGCTGCTGGAATTGAACCTCCATCCCCATGGGCCGCAGTCCCATGCACAACCACTATGCCACCGCGGCTCAGCCTCTTTTTTTTTTTTGGTTTGGTCAGCTGTAGGTGATCTGTCAGTCCATGCCTACCTCTTCAAACGCACCTACTTCCTCTCCCAGATTTTCCAATTCCCAAACAAACCAAGACCATCCTTCTTAGCTTTGCTCTCAAACTTTTCTGTTTCTTAAAGAAATCGTAGACTAAGTGAGCTTTGTAGAGTAGGTTTTTAGGGTGCATCGGTGGTGTAGTGGTCATGCACTGGGCTGCTAACCGCATGCTAAGTAGTCAGAAGATCGTACGGGCTAGTGCCTTAGAGACTTCAGTCTCCCAAACTCACAGCACCTGTTTTAAAGGATAACTGTGACTCAGAATTCCCTTCCTGGCAGGGACTTTGGGCTTATTTGGGGGCTTGTGGTGGTTCTATGTTGGGCTGTGTGATGTGGTCAGCAGTTTGAAACCACCATCGGCATTATGGGAGAAAGATGGGACTTTCTACTCCCATGAAGAGTTTGTCTCTAGGGAGGAGGAAAGGAGAGAAAAGGAGAACCCATCACAAGATTGGATACAGACCCCCTCCCCTGGCAAGGGAATGAATGACAGACATCCGGGTGAAGGGAGGCACAGGACAGTGTGAGACAAGTAATAACAATATATAATGGAGCAAGGATTCACGAATTCACGAGGGTGGGGGAGTGCAGGAGGGAGGGGGAAAAAGAGAAACGCATACCAAGGGCCCAAGTGGAAAATGTTTTGGAAATGATGGCAACATATGTGAAAATATACTCAACACAATTGATGTGTGGAATGCTAAAAGAGCTGTAAGAGCCCCCAATAAAATGATTTAAACTCAAACTCACAGGGGCTATTCTATCCTTTTCTGTAAGGTCACTGTGAGTCAGCAGTCACTTGATACCAGTGAGTTGAGAATAGATATTGCTCAGAAAAGCTATTTAGAGGGAGATTTTTCTTTTATTATTTTTAAAAATCAGCCCCTCATTTCCCCGCTCTCTCCCCTTTCCTCCTTCCTTCCCTCCCTCACCTTGATAATATATAAATTATTATTTTTTCATGTCTTATGCTGTTCGATGTCTCCTTTCACCCACTTTTCTGTTATCCATCCCCCAGGGAGGATGTAGACTATTGCGATTCACTTCTTGTTTCTTCTCCACCTTCCCCTTACCTTCCTGGTATCTGTACTCCTTATTGGGCCTGAGAGGTTTATTTGGTCCTGGATTCCTTGTGTTTCCCTCTTATCTTAGTGTCCATCCTCTTGTCTAGCTAGACTTGCAAAGTAGAATTGGGATCATGATAGCATTAAAGAAAGAGAAAAGTTGTTGAGAGATAAACTGAGGCAGAGTTCAAGGACATGAAGCAAAGGGTGCCTTTATTATGGGAGATACATTTTGGGAGGATAAGGATGAGCAGAGAGTGGGGCGGAAGCATCTTGAGCTTCTATGTGGGTCCCCCAACCTAGAGTGTACATTAGGGGAGTTGATCTGGTCCTGGTCCTGTATATATATATATATATATATATATATATATATATATATTCACACACACACATACACATATGGTTTGAGGTGAAGGCAGGTGAATTGTAAGGGGAAGAGAAGGTCCTACTGCTGCGGTTGCCAGGAAACAGTGCTTGAGAGAGGAAGACTGTTCTACCCAGTCATCTTGTCCCCGGGAAGCAATAATAGGGAGTTAGGTTTTGTGGGTGAGGTAAATTCTGGAAAATCTAAAGGCAGGTGCTTTGAAGTTCAGGTGCTGTGAAGTTTAGCAGACCATCCACCTTCCTGAGAGGCTAGAACAGAAAGTGCCTGGGCCCAGAGAGGCAGACACGGGGGACTTGAACAAAAGGCAGCCTGGTCCCCACCTGTCTGACCCGAGTCTGACCCATACAGTTGAATGTTTCATCAGTGCTACACTGTATTCTGACAGCCTCTTCTCCCCAGAACCCTTATGTAAGGGGATATCCAGTGGCCTATAGATGAGCTTTGGGTCTCCACTCCGAACTCGCTCTCATTCACAATGATAAGATTTTTTTTTGTTCTTTGATGCCTGATACCTGATCTCTTTGACATCTGGTGATCATGCGGGCTGATGTGCTTCTTCCATGTGGGCTTTGTTGCTTCTGAGCGTGATGGTCGCTTGTTTATTTTCAAGTCTTTAAGACCCTAGACACTGTATCTTTTGATAGTTGGGCACCATCAGCTTTTTTCCCCACATTTGCTTCTGTACCCCCTTTATCTTCAGGCATCCATTTTGGGAAGGTGAGTATCATGGCATGCTTGTTTAATAGAACAAGGTGTTCTTGCATTGAGGGAGTACTTGTGTAGAGGCCCAATGTCCATCTGCTGCCTTAATATTAATCCTATAAAAATATGCACATAGCTCTATTTCCCCATCGGATATGCCTGTATTTAGAGCTCTATAAATGTCTTTTGCTTCCTATGTCTTTCCTCTTTTTTTTTTTTTTTTACTTTCTTCTTGTCCCGCTAGCATGTTCAACCTTCATTTGCGTGTAATTAGTTCCTCTTGGTTCCATTGCCCCTATCAAGTCCTTCCAGGCCTGCTACACCCTTCTTGCCACCGGTTTGGGATCACTTGTTAGTCCCTAGTCCCTGATTTTAATACCCACTTCCTTTACCCTTTATCCCCCTATCCCATTTCACCCTGGAACCCTTATTCTTGTTTTCTCCTCCAGATTTTTTATCCCGCCTATCTTATCTGGATATATATACAGCGATAATAAACAAAATAGAACAAAAGAAAGCAACAAAAGAATACAACAACAAAAACCAAGGACAAAAAACAAAGAAAAGCCAGTAAATAGTCCAGGGTCTGTTTGTTGACTTTTAGGAGTGGTTTCTGGTCAAATCTGATGGAGGTACCAAGCTCTGGCCCCAACATCTTTTTGGTATTCCCTGGGGACTTCCATTGCTCTGTTCCCCTTGCTGTTCGGTTGCACACCCTTAGTGTTTCACCTCAGTGTGGTGGGGTCAGATTGGGTGCAGTTCCTGCACTGAGGCTCCCGTGTTGAGAGGGAGGTCTTTCTAACCACAAGGTGAGCGATCTGAAAGAACTAGGTGTTTCTTGAGACCAAGATAAGACTTTCTACTGCCATGTAGAGATACAGCTGCCATAAACCCACAGGGGTTATTCTAATATGCCCTAAAGGCTTGCTATGAATCTGAATCTGCTCATGCCTTTTTTTGGGGGGGGGGGGGGGGGGCATCACTGCTCTCCGGTGGTGGGAGTAGGAGGCCCAGCCCCATTGCTGGAATTGAACCTCCGTCCCAGTGGGCTGCAGTCCCGCACACAACCACTACGCCACTGGGGCTCAGCCATACTCATGCCTTTTTAAAAAAAAAATCTCCGGTAGAGGTCCATCCTTTATCCCTAGCCCACAAGTTCTCACAGAGGCTTTTTATACTTTTTATACAGGAATAGAAGAAAACGTAGAACTTTTGAAGCAAGACCCAATGGATGCATTTTTATAGGTTTAGAGGAAAGAGGAAATAAGACAGATTTGAAAATAATAACAAAAAGCTGGTTGGTGTGTGTTAGGAGGTTGGCCAACTCAAGCCCACTGCCAGGGTGCCCATTCCGGCTCACAGTGACCCTGTATGTCGCTGCTGCTTATGGAGAGAGATCCTCATCTTTCTCCCTTGGAGCCGGGGCTGCTGATTGGTGGGATCTTTGGCACCATCAGGGCTTCACAGTGGTGACACTTTGGGCTACTAATGACAAGATCTGTTGCTCAAGTGTCCCAGCTACTCAGCAGTAGAAATATGCTTTGGTTTGTTTATTTGTTTTGTTTTGTTTTTTGGGCATCACTGCCTCTGGTGTTTGTGAGCGCTACCCAGTGCTGCTCCTGAGAGCCACCTCTGGGTTTGAACCGCCAAGCCCGCGGGCCGCAGTCCCGCACTCAACCACTTACACCACCCGGACTCAGGCCCAGAAAGATGCTTTGGAAAGGACCTGCTTCAGAGTCATGCTGAGTGAGCATCAACTCCACCACAAGGGGGACTTGACAGAGGCAGAGGGGGAAAATAACTAGAGGTCTAATTATGAAGTAGATTTTCCAACAGGAGAAAAGATTCTGGGACTAATGAGAAGGTTGGGGGGTGATACGCATATACCTTATTCGGTGTTAGCAAAATAGGTGGTATAGCTGGGGCGGTGGGGGGGGGGGAGATAATGTGTGTGGGTGTGTGAGAGGCTGCAAAAGCAGTTACCCACACTTTATCCTGGATTATGGCCTATCATACAGAAGTTTTTGATTTGGGGGGTGGTGAGAGTGGAGGCTGTGTGATTTTTTTTTTCCCAAAAGGAGGTAGTTAGTCAAAAAACCTTGGGAATCTGTAACTCATCGCGTGGGAGCAGGTTGTTGGCAAGAAGTAGTTCAGACACTTTAAGAAGGGATTAGGGAAGATACTGTGAGCGCAGAATGAATTGAGATGAGAAGGAAAATGTAAACTCAGTTCCAGAGGCTTGACTGGAAAAACATATTAGATTAAAGAAACAAAAAAAGACATAAGAACAAATATATGAATTTGGAAAAAAGTGAAAAGTCACCCCTGACTGCCGTCAGCTGAGCTGGCCTGGTTCTACCAACGACAAAGCCATGGTCTTCCCTTATTGAACATAAACACTGTCACATAGCTCCCAAAGAAACACAAGACTACTTTCCAATCCTGTGGAAGAACTGACAAGAAAATAGGAACACTGCTCCAATTACAAAAATGGCCAAACATTTCATGCTTTGTGTCTCCAGTTTATAGATAAAAGTGATTAAGGAGGTCCTCAAATTGCCCTTGTTTTAGATAGCATGCCCCTCCGAGTGCTTCCTTGAACTCTCCGAACACAAGCAACAATGCCTGTGAGAAGCCCAGGACCACCCTCTGGGCTGAGACACCTAATTCAACCTTCCCACTAAGGTGTATGCTTCCATGACAAGAACCAGTGGATCCACCTTTCCCCCCTCCCTTTGAACATTATATTGTCCTGCTGGCAAAGGTTGACATAACAAATTCGATTTCCCAACAATATTTAATACAATGATTCTCCATGGCATTGATTACAGTCTCCAAAATCTACCCAGTCCTCTCCCCATTTTATGTCTGTGGTCCCCATTTCCAAATTCTCCCCTCCCTTAGTACTAAGGTAGCAGATGGACATTTGGGTATCTACTCAAATACTTCCAGAATGCCTTTGAATCTTTGGATTTGGGAAATGTGGCCAATTGGGTCTCATACAGATGACTGTTGTAAGGAACAATTAAAAAAAATCATTTTATTTGGGGGCTCATACATCTCATCACAATCTATACATCCATCCATTGTGTCAAGCAAATGTGTATATTTGGATACCATCATCATTCTCAAAACATTTGCTTTCTACTTGAGCCCCTGGTATCAGCCCCTCATTTTCCCCCTTCCCTCGCTCCTCGCCCTCCCCGCAGAAAATTTATAAATCATTATTTTTCCATGTCTTACAAGGTCTGATGTCTCCCCTTACCCACTTTTCTATTAACCAGAGAGGGGGTTATATGTAGATTCTTGTAATCAGTTCCCCCTTTCTACCCTGTCTTTCCTCCCCCCTCCTGGTATTGCCACTCTCACCCCTGGCCTTGAAGGGTTCATCTGTCCTGGATTCCCCATATTTTCAGTTCCTATTTGCACCAGTGTACATCCTCTCATCTACCCATATTTGTAAGGTAGAATTGGGATCATGATAGTGGGGGGGGGGGAGAACAGCATTTAAGAACTAGAGGGAAGGTGGGGGTTGAAAGGGGGAACTGATTATAAGGATCTCCCTATAACCTCTTCCCTGGAGTACAGACAATGTAGAAATGGGTAAAGAAAGACATTGGACAGTGTAAGATATGAAAAGGTAATAATTTGTAAATTATCAAGCTTTCACGAGGGAGTGGGGAGCGGGGAGGGAGGGGGAAAAATGAGGAACCAATCCAAGGGCTCACATAGAAAGCAAATGTTTTGAGAATGAGGACAGCGGATGTAAAATGTGCTTTACACATAATGAACTTATGTATAGAACGTGATAAGAGTTGTATGAACCCCCAATAAAATGATTTAAAAACAACAGTCAAAAAATCTCAAAAACAGGGCTGAGCCCCAGTGGCCTAGTGGTTGTGTGCGGGACTGCGGCCCACTGGGATGAAGGTTCAATTCCAGCAGTGGGGCTGGGCCTCCTACTCCCACCACCAGAGAGCAGTGATGCCCCCCCCCCCCAAACAAAACAAAACAAAACAAAAAAAAGACAAGAAAAGATAAAAAAAATCTCAAAAACAAACTGGAGGAAAATTGTATGTTTCATCATTGCTACACTGAACCCTGTCTGGTTTGCCTCCTCCCCTCGACACTTCTGTAAGGGGGTGTACACTTGCTTACAGATGGGCTTTGGGTCCCTACACCACACTCCCCCTCATTCACAATGACGTGGTTTTTTTTTTTTGGTCTTTGATTCCTGATCCCTTTGACACCTTGTGATCACACAGGCCAGTGTGCTTCTTCCATGAGGGCTTTGCTGTTTCTCAGCAAACTGTTTTTCAGTGTGTTTATCTTCAAGCCTCTAAGACCCAAAATGCTGTATCTTTTTTTTTGTTTGTTTTTTGTTTTTTTTTTTGGGCATCACTGCTCTTTGGTGGTGGGAGTAGGAGGCCCAGCCTCACTGCTGGAATGGAACCTCCATTCTAGTGGGCCATAGTCCCGAGCACAACCACTACGCCCCCGGGGCTCAGCCCAATGCTGTATCTTTAAATAGCCTGGTATCATCAGCTTTCTTCACCGCATTTGCTTATGCACCAGCTTTGTCTTCAGTGATCATGTCAGGACGGTGAGTCTTATGGAATATCAGTTTAATAGAACACAAAGTGTTCTTGCATTAAGAGAGTACTTGAGTGGAAGCCCAATGTCCATCTAGTACCTTAATACTACATTTGTAAATATACGCACATAGGTTTATTTCTTCATTATCACATATAAATATATTTACATATGCACATGCCTGTATTTAGGTCTCTATAAATGCCCTTTGCCTCCTACTTCTTTCCTCTATTTCTTTTTACTTTCCTCTTGTTCCACCTCTATCATGCTCAGCCTTCATTTGAGTTTTTATAATTCCTCTTAGTTACATTGCCCTTGATCAAGCCCTACCAGGTCTCATACACTCTCCTTACCATGATTTTGCATCACTTGTTCCCTTGTCCCTGGATTGGTTAACACCACCACTTCCTTTTCCTCCCTCCCCCCTCTCCTATGGACCCCACCCCCAACCCCCTACCTCTGGTCCGTTGTTTTCTCCTCCAGATTGTTTATCCAGCCTACCTTATCTAAATAGACCTGCAGAAATAATAACATGCGCAAAACCAAGACAGAGCAAAACAAAGCAACAAAAGAAAAGGAAAGCCTGTAAATAATTCAAGGTCTGTTTGTTGATCTTTAGGAGTGTTTTCTGGTGGAGTCTGATGGGATGCCCTGCCCTGGTCCCAGAATCTATTTTTGGTACTCTCTCAGGACTTCCCCTGCTGTTCTGCTACACACCTTTAGTGTTTTGTCTAGATGTGGTGGGATCAGTTCTGGCACAATTCCCACACTGTATCTCCAGTGTTGTCCCCTATAGGGCTACAGGTGAGTGAGGGACGCTGTGTCTCAGTCGAATAGGTCATATGGTCCTCTCTGTGTATTCGCAGCTCTGAGTGGGGATATCGACCTCAAGGCTTGGTGGGCCAGGATGTGCTCCACGCTTCTTCCCCCCTTCCCCCCCCTTCATTTGCTCCTGTGTGCTCTGCTCAGACTTGTCCCTCTCCCTGAATGGTAGCTTCAGTGCTGTCCTCTGAAATAAATTCTTCTGGGGGTGGTGGCAGCTGTCCATGTAGTTGAGTTCCCTGCTTTATGTCAATATATTGCTTTCACACCTTGGAGTGCCTGGTCAAAGTCTGGTTCCTCTTTCTGTGTGGAGATATAAATAATACCTTCCCTTTGAGTGGGTTAGTGTCCCGAGGAACAATATTCTTATGGCTTATTTGCTGAGAGGTGAAATATAGTTGATACAAAAATAGGTACACACTTATGATCTCCACTATGTAAAAAGTGTTTCTAGATGATAGAATTACTGATTTGTAGATTTGTGAATTACATGTCAATAAAACATTGGAACAAAACAAAATAAGCAAAAAATAAATAAAAGCACATATAAAAAGTGCTAGGAAAAAAAAGTAAACAGAATTGAAACATCAAGTAGATCAAAAGATGTACATGGTACAGATAAGAACTGGAAGCACAGGGAATCCAGGACAGACAAACTCCCCAGGACCAATAATGAGAGTAATGATACCAGGATCGGAAGGGGAAGGGGGGTAGGAAGGTGGAACCGATCACAGTGATCTCTATATAACATACTCCCTGGGGAATGGACAGCAGAAAAGTGGGTGAAAGGAGACATCGGACAGTCTAAGACATGAAAAAATAGCAATAACTTATAAAATATCAAGCACTCACGAGGGAGGGAGATTGGGGGAAGGAGAAAATGAGGAATTAAAGACTTATGTAGAAAGCAGATGTTTTGAGAATGATGATGGCAGCAAATGTACAGATTTGCTTGACACACATTGGAATTATGAATGGATTGTGATAAGAGTTGTAAGAGCCCCCAGTATAATGATTTTAATAAAAAGTGAGGCTGGTTAGATTTAATATCACACAGTTTGCATATGTTATTAGAAGAGACCAATTCCAGGAAAAGATCATCATGCCTGATAAAGCTAGGTCACTAAAAGAGCAGACCATCAATGACATTGCTTGATGCAGTGGTTGTAACAATCGGCTCATTTGAAAGGAATCCTTAAGATAGACATGTGGCCTGAAGTAAGGTCAAAATATGTCTTTATGGAAGCATTCAATTGTTCTGGCTCAACTCCACCTATTTTGTTTCCATTTAACTATAAATTGATTTCTGTTAAGTGGATTGCAAATATCCCAGATGTGGGCCAGTGATTGTCAAACAGGAGCCTGAATAATGAAAAATATATTAGGTAGTGCAATGGTTGGGATTAAATTAGTTGATTCATATTACTTTAAACACACTTTATTTCCATAGGAATTTTTAATATCTTTAATAAGTCAAAACTGAAAAAATAATTACTGCTGTTAAGTAATTTCGGACTCAGTGAACCCATAGGACAGAGTAGACTGCTGTTATGACTTTCAAAGAGAATACTTCTCAAACTTTTTTGGCCAAAGAGACCATAATTATTGTGTCAATAGAAGTAGGTTGGCATGCTTCCATGGGGAAATGATTGGTATCACTTCTATTCTTGTGCTTACCTTCGAGGAAATCTCTCCAGATACCTAGTAGCAAAAGTACGTACTGGATATCCAGGGACAGTAGCAACACATGGCAAATTGCTACTATAGTAATTTATTAAAACACAGAGCAGCCACAACAACCACCACAACAAGCAAAACCAGGCTCATAGTATATTGGTAGTCTAGAGGATATTGCTTAGAAGTAGAAAGGTAATTAAATTTGCAATTAAGTAGCTGGGAATTTTATTGACCTTTTTAGGTAGTTTGTTACCTTCCAAGTATCTTGATGTAGAGGGAACCTGGATATCAGTAAACAACAACAACAACAACAACAACAACAACAACGTCTTCCATATCCTGCTACCAACGCTTCTTTTAAAGGGGGGAGGAGTTGTGATGTTCAAAACTCAAAAAGCTCACTGCTATGGTGTTGACACATAGCATCCCCTAAAGGACAGTGTAGAACTGCCTGCCCTGATGGGATTCTGAAGCTATAACTCTTTATGAAAGTAGAAAGCCTTCTCTTTCTGCCAAAGGTCCCCTTGAGGTTTCAAACTGCTGACCTTGTTTATATTGTTTAAAAGTGGAAGTCACTGAGTAAATAAATACATGTCCAGGTCAAAACGCAGTGTCTGTTGACTTAACCACAATGTGTTCACTATGTAACTTGAGACAAGGAACAATTAATATAAGTTATCTACCAGTGAACGTGGCTAACAGCTAAAAGGTGTAAGCAAATACTCAAAGAAAACAAATGCAAGAATAGCTTGTACTCCTAGGGCTGGAGGAGAGTGCCCACACGGGGAACTAAAATCCCTCCAGCTGCAATTTAGTCTTTAATGAAGAGGATTTGGCTGTGAGCTGCTGGAAGAAGTTTGCTAGAGTGACAGTAGGCTGGAGAAGGTCTGTAGGATCTGTAGGAAGCGTTCTGCTGGAAAGCCTAAAACATTCTTAGGAGGGACACAGGGAGGAGACCAGCCTGTCAAGGTGCAGTGCTGAAATATGTATCTTTCCTCTAGTTCTTTAATGCTTCCTCCCCACTCCACTACAGTGATCCCAATTCTGCCTTACAACAGATGTGCACTGTTACAGAGAAGAGCTGGAAACATAAGCCCCTCTCTAACATAAACCCCACTCTCTAGAGTGGAGACACCAGGAGAGTAAAGGGAAAGTGGGGGAGAAAGGGGAACCGGTCACAGTGATCTACGTATAACTCCCCCAGGTGCGGCGGGCGGAGGTGGGTTGGGGAGCAGACTACAGAAAAGTAGGTGAAGGGAGACATCACAGTGTAAGACATGAAAAAATAATAATTTATCAATTATCAGGGGTTCCTGAAGGAGAGAGGGTGGCGGAGAGAGGGGTTAAAAAGAGGAGCTGATGCCAAGGGCTCAAGTAGAAAGAACATGTTTTGAGAATGATGATGGCAACAAATATACAAACGTGCTTGGCACAATAGGGGTATACATGGATTGGGATAAGAGTTGTACAAGCCCCCAATGAAATGATTTAAAAACCAAGCAAACAGGAGGTATGAATGTGCAATGATAACTGATACAAGGTTGATAGGGAATAAGGGGGTGGAAGATGAGCAAAAGAATAGGAAAGGGGATTATCCATTTTGGAAGCGGATAATGATGGAGGGCGGTGGACGGGAGTACTGTAACTGATCACGTTTGCACAATTAACTGGGCCCGGGGGTGGGTCTCTACTACAGATGTGGTGGTGATTGTACAATTCTCCTTGCTATGATTGAATCATTGAACTACTTAATCACCTGATATATAAATTAAGTGCCCATAAAACTGTTGGGAAAAAAAATCTTTTATGAGTTGGAATCAATTAATGGCAGAGTGTTTGGTTTGGTTTATAATGAACAGCATTATAAAAAGGATCAAGAAACCTTCACTGGAGATGGAATGCCACCAGATCTTCCAAACATCACTGTGGGAGCAACAGAGAAATTTCTCCAGAAATAAAGTTTCTTCCTCTGCTAGAGCTGGAAGTATCCCCGTCCTTTTCTATTGATAACTCTGGCACTCAACCAGCGGGTACAGAGATGTTTTAGAGGGTTCTGAGTAAATGTACTCAGTAGGAGAGCAATGAAGAGTGGGCTTCAAGCAGAGAGACAATACATCGAAAGTAGCAGATCAAGGGATGCTAAGAGACAAAGGGGTCTACTGATAGAGATACCACAAAAATGCTGCAGACTTGCTCTGTTTCTCAACTCCTCCCCCCATAGAAGACTGTACTTGCAGCAACCGTAGAGGGCGCTCCTGCCTCATGATGACTCCATTTACCCACAGGAAGGAAGTACTCCCAGGAACCATCACTGCCTCTACCCCAAAGCCTACCTCTTAGTCTGAGGGCCTCAATAGCCCCTTACTTACAGCCATTCATGAAACATGCTCTGGGGAGCTCATTGCTTGATCATATTTTCACTGAATAGTATTGTTGGTCAGTAGTATCCAGTCCCTCTGTTCTAATACACATTCACCCTTTGTACCACAGAACAAAATACTGCCTGGTGCCACACCATTCTCACAACAAGCAGCAAAACTATCCTCATAGGATATTAATAGTCAGGAGGAAATTGCTTAGTAGTAGAAAGGGGGTTAAATTGGCAATTAAGTGGCTGTAAATTTTGTGGATTTTGTTAGGTAGTTTGCTATTTACACATAAGATACTCGAATAGGCACACATCATATACATTTTTGGGAGGGAAACAAAAAGGTACAGAGATTTCATACATAATCTCCAAAAGTTATAATGGGAAAAGATTCAATACTTTGATTATACTAAGTATCTTTGTGGTTTGCTAAGAGACTAATGCATATTGCTTCCTTGGCCATTGGAAAAAAAGTCTGAAAACCTTAAAAAGTCAATGAGCTAGAAACAACTCTATGGCCATAAATTTTTTTAGCCAAGGAAAGGTTTTGACTATTCTACATCAGCGGGCCTAAAAATGGGAGACATTCTCGGTTTCTTTAGGTCTATGTTATCTTATGGAACTCCTACTTTTTACGTTGCCATTTTGCATTATCTTTTGTATTGATAGTAAGTACCTTGGGATTGGGTCATGGTTTATGGCACCCGAAATAGAGAACTATTAAAGTAGCTTAGGGGACTGGGATTCCAGTTCTGGTTAGTTAGTACAAGTATAATCTTGGCCAAATTCTTTTGCATTTTGGGGTCTTATTTTATCACCTGTGGAAGTGGTGAATTTGAAGTACTGGGATGTGAATTTTTATGACACTCAAATTTCTAATAAAGACCTTTTACAACTTCAAAACCACATTTCTGAGGGAATGGTATTATACCAAATATAGTTCACATTTTGTGTGGTTTATTTATTCATTCATCAAATATTTAATATTAATAA
>PVJH01020970.1:0-39661 GCA_004026705.1 Nesogale talazaci
CTTGTCAGTAGAGCATCTCCAAGGGACTGAGTGAGTCTCTCACTTCCAAGAGGGAAAAATACTGCCAGATTTCCAAGAATTCTCAGGAGAAAACCATGCCCACACAGAGGTCTCATTGGCTATCTCCAGATTGACAGGCTAGAATTCCACCCCTGCACTCCCAATCCTGAAATTGACATCAGAGTACATTACTTCCACACATAGGTAAATGGGGAGGAGCAACTTCATATTGGAAAGGGATGCTAAACAATAA
Source organism: Nesogale talazaci (assembly GCA_004026705.1). Classification (NCBI taxonomy): domain Eukaryota; kingdom Metazoa; phylum Chordata; class Mammalia; order Afrosoricida; family Tenrecidae; genus Nesogale; species Nesogale talazaci. The sequence continues at coordinate 254 of PVJH01020970.1, forward strand.
TTTTAGGGAACCAAAGGAAAGAATAAGCCCAGTTCTTTGTTCTAGGGTAGACACCAGGAAATCAGGAAAATAATACCATGTTTCTACACAACTCTCAGTGAAGTATGCCATAAATTAAGCACTATGATGACCTTAGACACTGGCCTTACAAAAACATGGCATTCCCCCATGAGTCACACCCCAAGGACTCAATATGGAAGCCTGATAGAACGAACTATGCCCTACCTCAAAATTACCTGCACCCTTGGACTTAGGACTGAAATACTCTGATGGGAAATGAAACAAAGGATGGTCACTTCAAGATTGTGGAAATAATAGTCATTGGACCTTGGGTGGGACCCCTGGTTTAGTGAATATCCAAAGAAAGCAAACCTAAAATCTCCATATATTTAATACCTCAGTGATCTCCTTGAATTAATATAATAGGCAAGAATCGGCCCTCTTCTTTTCAATACTGTGCTGGAAGTCTTATACATAGCCATAAGGTAAGAAACGGATATTAAAGCCATCCAGATTAGCAAGGAAGGAATAAAACTCTATTTGTAAATGATATGATATGAAATGTAGAAAATTTCCAAGACTCTCCAAGAACATTACTGAATCTAACAGACTCAGTAAAGTGGCCAGGAACAAGAAAAACATATAAAAACCCACCAGATTACTTTATATTAACCAAGAGATCTCTGAAAAAGAAATCAGGAAAATAATATCATTTACAATAACCAGCCAAAAGATTAAATACTTAGGAATAAATATAAAGAGACACAAATGGCTTATACAAAAATAAATAAAAACCATAAAACATTACTACATGAAACCCTCCCCAAAAAAAACAAATTAATCAAAAAAATACACCATGTTCATGGACAGGAAAAAGCAACATTGTGAAAATGTCAGTGCCACCTGAATCAATCTACAGAGACATTTCAATCTCAACCAAGATTCCAGCACCATTCTTTTTTTTTAATTAAATGGTAATTTGATTGGGAGCTCGTACAGCTCTTATAACAAGCAGTACATCCTCTGTATCAAGCATATTTGTACATATGTTGCTGCCATTATTTTTTAAACATTTACTTTCTATTTGAGCCCTTGGTATCAACTCCACTTTTTCCCCTCCCTCCCCCCTCCCACACGCATGACCCCTTGATAAATTATAAATTATTATTTTCATATCATGCACTGACTGCTCTCTCCCTTCCCCCACAATTTCTGATGCTTTCCCCCTGGAGGGGGGGAGGGGGCATGTGTCAATCATTGCTATAAGTTCCCCCTCCCTCGCTCCTCTCACAACCTAACCTCCTCATAGCTCTACTACCATTCCTGTTTCCTGGATCCCATGTGTCCTGGAGATTTTATTTCTTATCTGTACCTCTTATCTCTTAGCTGCATATGTTCTGATCTAGCCCGCAATGAAAGGCAAGACTGGGGTCATGATAGTGGGGGGTGAGGAATCCTCAAGAAACCAGAGGCTTGTGTGCTTCACTGGTGCCATACTGCACCCTGGTTGACGCACCCCTTCCTTGTGACCCTTATGTAAGGGGATGTTCCATTGTCTGCAAATAAGTTTGAGGTCTCTGTTCCGACTCCTCTCGTTCTCAACAATATGGGTGTTAGTTTGTTTTTGATCTTCTGATGCTTGTTACCTGGTCCCATTGGCACTTCATGTTTCTTTCATGTGGGCTTGCTGTTTCTCTATTACATGACTGCTCATTTAACTTCAATTCTTTAGACACCAGAGACTATATCTTTTGATAGATGGGCATCATCCACTTTTGCCACTGCATTTACTTAGGCACCCATTTTGTCTCCATCAATAGCGCTGGGAGGGTGAGCATCACAGAATTCCAGGTTATTAGAACAAAACGTTCTTGCATTAAGGCAGGGCTTGAGCAAAGATCCAAAGTTCATCCACTACTACAGTGTTTTGCCATCTAAATATAAGTCCATTGGCCAATACCTCTGTTTTTATGAACTAGTGTATTTACATATGTACAGACCTATTTTTATACCTCAATCCATTGTTTTGCTTCCTAGATCTTTCCTCTGTTTCTTTTTACCTTCCTTCTGCCCCACAATCACATTCACCCTTCTTCTGCCTCTTAGTAATTACTCTCAGCCAGATTGCTGTTGTTCCAACACCCTTAGGAACTCTACTTCCTCCCCATTGTTGATTTTAATTCCCTAGTTGTTCCCCTGTCTACATTGTTGTTTTCTCACCTCTCCCTTCCCCTGTCTGCCCAAGTCCTTTTGGGACCACTGGCTCCATTGTTTTCTCTTAAAACTTGCTTCCAATGCCTATCTTACAAAGGTAGGCAAACCAACATTAACATAGACAATACAAAAAGAAAACAAAAGATTGAACAAAAAGAGGGAGGGGAAAGATAATAACTAGAGGGGGGAAAAGCTGACAGACATTCCAGGTCTGTCCACTGACCTTTATGCCTACCTCTTCACTTGTCCTGGGGAAATTATGAGAACTGCCTCTCCTAGCCTGAAGTCTATTTTAGGGACTCCTCAGGGGCTTTGTGGCTTGGTTTTGCTCCCCTTGCTGATCTGTTATATTCTCGTCTTGGTTTGGCCTACTGTGAGAGGTTCAGACTGGACTAATTCATCGCCATCTTTCTCCAGTATTGTCCTCTGTTGGTATGCTCCAGTGAGGGACTATCATGTCTTGAGCTTTTATTGGCCCCACAGACCTCTCTGTGCCTTAGCAGTTCCATAGAAGGACATTGTCCTTCAAGCACGGTGTGCCAATTTGGGACCTAGACCCTCACTTTCTCTTTTTCCTTCTTGGTGTGCTTCCATGTGAGCATAACATGCCAGCCCTTGTCCCCAACCTATAGGTATAGAGTTGTCCTCTGTAGGACCTACTTCTAGGGACGTGGTTAGTTGGACTCTGATTGAGGCTAGCCCTGTAGACCACTCCTTTTATGAGTTGCTTCTCCATGTAGCTACATTGCCCTCAAGGTTGGATGATGGGGTTTGCACACACACTCCCAATTCTGTGGAGACATAACCAACAGTCTGCCCAAGTAGGTTAGTTTTCTGCTCCCCCAGTGCCACCATCTCCTCCCTCCCGCTTTTCTTCCTCCAATGTCTCCTTTCCCCTTCTTTGGGTTAGAATAGCATGTAGATCTTTGGTTTTGGTCTGTCCTCCCACTTGACTACCTGTACCTCAACCTATATAGTGTGGAATAAGTGGCTTTTCTTCTACACCTACTGCCAACACCATTCATTTAAAAAATGGAAAGAGTAATCAACAACTTCACATGAAAAGAAAAGAGACCATAAATGAGCAAAGCTCTAAAAAAATTTTTAAATAAAAAAGCAGGAAGTTTCACACTTCTCCATAAAAGGAGAATGGTACTGATCCAACAGCAAACACAGAGATCCATGGAATGGAATTGCAAGTCCAGAAGTAAATCCATGCATCTGTCAATAGTGGTCTTAGAAAAACAAGCTGCAAATTATTAAATGAGGAAGAGATGCTCTCTTTAATAGATGATACTGGTAAAATTGATATTAATTTGAATAAAAATGAAACAAGAGCCATATCAATACCCCATATGCAAAAAATAACCTCAAGATGGATCAAAGAACCAAATGTAAAACCAGAGAGAATAAAGATCATCAGTGAAAAAATAGGGACAAATTTAAGTGTCCTGGTTACATGGCATAAATACACTATCAACCATAACTGTAAGCACACAAACAGAAAACAAACTACATAATTGGGAATTTCCCAAAATTAGACACTTGAGTACATCCAAACATATCAACAAGAGTCCAAAAAGAATCCACAGGTTGGGGTACAAAATGGCAATGACATGTTAGACAAAAAACTAGCCCCTTAAATTTATAGAAAGCTTGACTATCTCAAGAAAGGGCTCCTTATTTCATCTGACTTTAGTGCAAGAGAAAGTCCAAAGCTTTTCAGCAATTTAATCACTGCATGTGCAGTAAGTGGAGGTTATTGTGAGAAACAATTTGTTGTAAATATGGGTTGATTCAATCTTTTCAAAATGTGAGCAATAGAACCTTTTTTGAAGAGCAAAAATGCCATTTAAGGACCTAGTCAATCTTACATTACATGAAAGAACAGAAATTATCTGTAAATTAGATATCCCTAATTGGGGACCACCTGTCTATGAGAACTGTAACCTTTACTTGAATTTTCTGTTACCTGCAACTGTACAGGAACAGATGGAATCTCCCTCCATACTGCATACTGCATATTATACTGGTGCATATTAGTGGGTCTCAGTGATTGCTGGTTAGTTATTTGATTAGATGAATTAATAAAAGAGGAACCAAACCAAAAATAAACTCACTGCCATGCATCAAGTTGAACTCATAACAATCCTTTAAAGCAGAGTAGAACTGCACCCTTGGATTTCCCTGGCTGTAATTCTTTACAGACACAGAGAGACTCATCTTTCATGGCTGCTTTTACTGTTATTCTACCTTACACTTGCTACCTGGTAAAATCCAGAAAGTCATTCAATAGTAAGAAATAAAGTTCTGAAGTACTCTGGCCCCTGAATGACTCCCTTGACCAAACTTTGATCACCTAATTATTCATTTTTCATTTCAAAGTATAATCATGTTATTACTTTGAGGGCATTACACCATAAAATTAACAAAGAATGGGGAATTTCTCCAGTAAGATTATTTTTACACTTTTTTCTTCCATATCTCATATACAAGGGAAAGGAACATTTGACGCATGGGATATGAAACTGTGTTAAAAAATGCATCATAAAAAATACTTCATGCTTCCATTTCAGAGGAGCAAAGAGATAAACAGAGTGGTATGTCATTATCCCTCCATAATCAATAAGCCTGAAATCACTATCTATACTCAAAGGTAATAAAAAGTCAAGTGTGTTTCCTTAATAAAATGTCAGGATTTCTATATTTATTTATTTGTCATATCTTCAAGCCCAATAGGCAGAGATTCTACTTCCTTGGATGAAAGTTTTCAAACTGCTTAATGAGGATTGGAAAGAAGACCACAAAGAAACGTCTCTTCATAGAGCAAACAAGGCTCTTTCAACCTCAGAAAAGTTTTCTACTAAAAAGTACAGATCACTAATTGCAAAATACCCTGTTCCCAATCAATTTCTTTCATCCCCTACCTCACTAACTTACTGATTTTTATATCTATTAGGAAGCCCTGAGGGTTGCCAACAACAAGCTTAACTGTGAGGTTGGGAGATCAGCTTCACCCAGGGTCACCTCAGAAGAAAGACCTGGACAATTACTTCTAAAAACTCAACCATTGAAGAGCAGGTGGAGCATCTCATTCTAAAATAATGCACACAGGTTTGTGATAATAGAGTCAACTCGATAGCAGCTGTTCTGCATTTGTTGATTGGTTTAGTTGGTTGCTTGGCTTGGCTTAGCTTGGCTTCGTTTGGTTTGGTTTGATTTAGTTTGCATTGGTTTGACTTGGCTTGGCTTGTTTTTTTATATATATCAATTCATACAGCATTTTCAGCACTAATTATGTTCAAGTACAGTGCCAGGAGCTAGACAAATAAAAGTCGTGAATCTCAGAAAAATATTTGACATTCAAGCATAGACACGAATTAAGTCATTTCGATAAAAGATGGGATTTCTGATAGAGCTAAGCTTGGGCTGTCTAGGAAGCCACAGAACTCTATTCCAGACATCCCAGCAGGGAGAAAGCATTCAAGAAATATTTCTGAAGGAAACTAACCCTTAGTGACCTTAGACAATGAGCAGAAGTTACCACTAAATATGTTGCACTGTAATATGTTCCAAATCCAACCATTTCTAAGCTCATGTACTTCAACCATTCTAGTCATCCTCCTCCTTGGGCAGTAGCTTTTCAATAAGTCTCCCTATTGCAAGAGCTTCCCCCTACAGCAGTCAACAGGTCTGTTAAAAAGTAAATTACATTATGTAACCCCTCCAATCAGGAGCCCTGATGATTGTCTAGCTCTTCCTATCAATGAGATTGAACAACAGAATTGTATGTGGATGGATAGACTGGATGGTGTAAGATATGTCAATAAAACTATTTTATTCTTTTAAGACAGGAAAGAAAAGATCAAAGTGGATGTGAAATTTCCTCTCAATAATAGACTAGCTAAGGCAAATAGAAGAATGAAGTCAGAGGTGATTATACATTTCCAAGCACAACTTAAAAGAACAAAGTCAGATATTATAATATTATGAAAGATGCAAAAATCTAGAGTTGGAAAAGCCAAAAGGGAAGCATACACTCAGCATATCTGAAACTATAAAAATGCAAGATAAAATTCAAGCTTTTAATATTTTAATTTTAATATCAAGTTTTAATATTGAAAATTTTTATGGAAAAATATTCAATGATGCAATAAGCTTCAAAAGAAGATGGAAAGAATACACAGTCACTGTACCAAAAATAACTAGTTTATATTCAGCCATTTAAAAAGGAAATATAAAAAGAGAAAACATTGGTACTAAAGGAAGAAGTTCAATTTGCACTGAAAGCATTAGCCAAAAAAGAGCACCCCAAATTGACAATACCAATTGAAATATTTTAACAAGCTAATAAAGCACTGGAAGGATTTACTCCTCTATGCAAGGAAATTTGGAAGGCAGCTACTTGGCTAATTGACTAGAATAAATCCATATTTGTATCTACCCCAAAGAAAGGAGATCCAACAGCATGTACAAATTATATAACAGTAATATTCATATCACATGCAAGTGAAATGTTTCTGAAGATCATGCAACAATAGTTGCAATAGTACATTGTCAGGGAGCTAGCTGTCAGAGATTCAGACCAGATTCAGAAGAGGACATAGAACAAGGGATATCATTGCTGATGTCACATGATTCTTGGCTGAAAGCAGAGATTACCAGAAAGACATTTATTTGTTTTTTATTCACTATGCTTAGGCAATCAATTGTGTGGATCATAACAACCTATGGACATCCTTGAGAAGAATGGGAACTCCAGAGCATTTCACTGTGCTCATAAGGAACCCCTACCTGGGTCAAGAAGCTGTTGTGTGGATAGAACAATGGAATACTATTTGGTTAACATCAGAGAAGGTGTGCACAAGGCTTGCTTCCTTTCACCATACTTATTCAAACTGCATCTGAATGCCTAATAGACCTCCATTCCAATCACTTTTACTGGGCCCCTTTGGGATTCCTAAAACACATCAAGCTGACTATACTGAGGCTTTTGCACTGACTGACCCCTCTGCCTAGACCTAGTAGTCTAATGGGTACTCACTCTCTCCAACGGGGCCCATGCTCTTATGTTTCTCCTCAGGAAGTCCCACACTGACCATAGTATCTGAAATAACACTCCCGATTACTCTTCACTCTCTTCATTAATATCATGTTTCTTCCTAGTTTTAGTCACTACCTAACATTACATGTTCTTATATAACATCTCTCCTCAGTGGAGAGCCATGTAAGAATTTACTTAACTTGATCTCTGTCATGAAAGTAAGATTTTTTTAGTGCATAGCTGAATTCCCTGTACCTAAAGAAATTCATGGAACATACTAGGCACTCAATAATGTTCTATCAAGTGAACCTATTTATCATTACATCTTTCCATTAGCTAGGAGGAGGGGAGAGAAAGATATCAGGTTCTGAAGTTGTTAATATGGCAGGCTCATGCTCCCCCATCCCCTTCTAATTGAGCCAAATAATCTGTTCTCACTATCAACCTGAGGCCACACCATGAAAGATCAAAGTGAGAACAAAGAGAGGGGGGATTACTTCTCTGAAAAGCTTTTGATATTTGAAAGTCTTTTTAAACTCTGCAAGGGCTAAGGGAATGCAAGGTTTAAATCCATTTGGGGCCACATACTCCAACCCCTGTATGCAGAATCAAAGTCAGATGAAAGGATTTCCTGATGGGTAAGGCTCCTGGAGGAACCTTGCTTCCTATCCTCCGAGGGGAACTGTGTAAGGATTTCCCTACAACCAAACTACAAGATCTTAAATGGCAACCTCATGTCCCATTCTGCAAGTGTGGATTGTGGGGGGCAGCACAGGGGAAATGAATTTATGTTGTGTTTTCATTTTTTAAAATTAGTGTCAGAATTTAAACATGAGAAGATTTCACATGAAAATCTACAGTTCATATCATCTCTTGAAAATCTGAACTATCTAGCAATAAAGAATAAAGAGCTGAATGAAGCTGAGTAGCAGCTGTTCTCTGTAGTTGAGGAAAACACTGTGCTGTGGAAAAGACAACCACCATGGCCTCCTTCTTATCTGCCATGACCTCCTTGTTAACAAGCATGACCTCCTTATTACCTACCATGACCTCGTTAACTACCAAGGCCACCGTTGGTGTTACCTCCAAGACCTTCTTGTTACCTACCGTGACCTCCTTGTTCCACCCAAGACCTCCTTGTTTCCTACCACAAATTCTTGTTACCTACCATGACCTTTTGTTATCTACCGTGACCTCCTTATTAATTACTAAGGCCTCCTTGTTAATGTTGCTGAGTGATCACAATTACCTACCTACCTAGGCCCCTTGGAAGCATTGAATTTTTTATTTCTCAACTTTAACTTGATGGATTACTTGTTCAAAGTCTAGACAACCATTGGAAAGAACCAAAACCACTCCTAATAGCCATTAAAAAATATATATGACAAAGCCACAAGTGACTGTAGAGCAATAGAGATGTAAGTAGCCTCAGAAAATTTGTCCAATTGAGTTTATTACTACAAGTGATGAAATAGAGGCCCCAAGACATCAAACTTTGAGGAGATTTTAAAAATACCTTTTTGATCTGCCAGCTTGGGTGGGAATCCACTTAGTTAGTTGTTTAAAACCATTGACAGCTGAACATGATAGTGGGACAAGAGGGAAGTAAAAGGAAACAGAGCAAAGAACTAGGAGGCAAAGGGCATTTATAGAGATCTAAATACAGGCATGTACATATGTAAATATATCTCCATTTGGGGACTGAGCCCTGGTGGCATAGTGGTTGTGCGCAGAATTGCAGCCCACTGGGATGGAGGTTCAATTCTAGCAGCAGCTCCAGAGGAGCAAAGGCTGGGCCTCCTACTTCCACCACCAGAGGGCAGTGATGCCCCCCCAAAAAAAACAATATATATATATATATATATATATATATATATATAAAATGATGGGGAACAAATATCTACAGGTTAGATATTAGGCAGCAGATGGATGTCAGATCTCTGCTCAAGTATTCCCTCAATGCAAGAACACTTTGTTCTATCAAATTGATGTTCCTTGATGCTCACCTTCCTGACACTATCACTAAAGACAAAGCGTAAGTAAAAATGGTGAACAGAGCTGATGGTACCTAGCTATCAAAAGATGTAGCATCTGGGATCTTAAAGACTTGAAAATAAACAACTGGCCATCTAGCTCAGAAGAAACAAAGCCCACATAGAAGAAACATACCAGTCCCTGTGACCACGAGGTGTCGAAGGGATCAGTTATCAGGCTTCAGAGAACTAAAAAGTACAACATTGCATGCCCACCTTCGTGATCATATCAGTCTTAAAGACTTGAAAGTAGGGCTGAGCCCCGGTGGTGTAGTGGTTGTGTGCAGGACTGTGGCTCACTGAGTTGGTAGTTCAAATCCAGCTCTCCAGGAGCAAGGCTAGGCCTCCTGCTCCCACCAGAGGGCAGTGATGCCAAAAAAAAAAAGACTTGAAAGTAAACAAGCAGCTATCTAGCTCAGAAGCAACAAAGTCCACATGGAAGAAGCACACCAACCTGTGTGACCACGAGGTGTCAAAAGGATCAACTATCAGGCAAGAAAGTACTAAAAATAATATCATTATAAATGAAGAGGAGTACAGATTGGGGATCCAAAGCCCATTCGTAGGTGAAGTGACATATCCTTACAGAGGGGTGGCAGGAAGATGAGGCAGTGAAGGTACAGTGTAGCAATAATGAAAGATGCAACTTTTCTCTAGTTCTTAAATGCTTCCTCCCACTCACTATCATGATCCCAAGTCTACCTTACAAACGCAGCTAGACCAGGAAATGTACACTGGAACAGGCAACATGGGGAATTCAGCACAGATGATCCCTTCAGGACCAGTGGTAAGAGTAGTGGTACCTGGAGGGTGGAGGGAAGGGGGAGTGGAAAGGGGGAGCCAGTTGCAGGGATCTATATATAACATCCTCCCTGGGGTATAGACAACAGGGAGATGGGTGAAGGGACACATTGGACAGTATACTATATGACAAAATAATGACAATTTGTAAATTATTAAAGGTTCTTAAGGGACGGGGGTAGGGAAGGGAGGGGGAACATGGGTATCTGATAGCAAGGGCCTAAGTGGAGGGAGGATGTTTCGAGAATGATGGCAACAGATGTACAAATGTGGTCTGCATACAATTGATGTATGTACTGATAATGAAATGAGTTGTAGGAGCCCCCCAATAAAATGATTTTTTTTAATTTAAACTCACAATGGCCTGTGTGGTTTCCAAGGCTATCCATCTTTACTGAAGCAGAATGCCCTCTGTTTCCTCCCACAGAGCAGCTGGTGGATTTGAATCACTGACCTTTCTCACGGCAGTTGAGCATTTAACACCATACCACCAGGGGCAGGTATTTCTGCTGCATTTCAAATGTGTTCACTATTTGTACAAGTTATAATGACAATAACCAAAGACATTTCATATCAAACATCTCCTCCAGAAACCTTATTTGACCTTTTTGTATCCTATTATGCCTATCTTATGTGCATTTAAAATTTTAAAGACTTGGCATCAGAGACGTAGTCCGTGAATATGGGTCTTGTTGTCATAATCCTTGATGTGATGTATTATAAATTCTATGCCCTGTGCCTGTGGTTACATGCTCATTTTGGAAGAAGTTTTCTGCTGTGCGGGTGGACAGGATGAAGTTGGGGTATATTCTGAGTGTGAACCCATTGGTTCCTTGGAGAGTAGGGTCTACTACCCCTTCTTCAAAGCCCTGCCTCTGTGTACAAGTGCCATCTCAGAATCAGGAATAGAGAGAAGTCCCAGGACCGTCAAAGAAGAACCACATGGGTGCACATTCAAGAATTCAGTCCGAAGTGGCAGAGAGAAGACCAGAGGGACCAGAGACCGAGACAAGGAGATCCTGAGCTACAGCAGTGCCAAGACTGAGACTGTGGGGCGGAGCTGCAGGCTGGTTTGGGGCCCACGAGAGGCAGAGGCCAAGGGCATGCATGGCTGAAAAGCCGGAGACTAGACAGAGACATGTCTGCAGGCAGAGCAGAAAGCTTGGGACGAAAGATCATCACCCTCTTGTTCTCTGGACCTGACTTGTGATAAACTGTTAGCTTCCATATTAAACCCCCTTCGTTGTGAGGACTGTCCGTGAAGTCTACATGGCCATCACCAGGGATCATCAAACCGAGCAGAGAAGGAGAAGGAAGAGCGGTGGGTGTCAGGATCGGACAAAGACAGGGGGAGGGAGGAGGTGCCTCTGATCTTCACAGTGCCCAGTCGGTGGAGTTGGATTTTCCTTGTCTCTTGTGTAGTCACAGGAGGCCTAATGTGGCCCCCTCACCCCTTACTCAGATTCATGACGTAGGTATTATTAAATGTGCCAATCAATCTCCACATAACATATCTATACATTACATCACTTTACTAAATCAGCCTCTTGCTGGCTATTGAAGGCGCTGTGCCATTCTTGACTTAAGCGTTTCTCATTGACTGGACATTTAAGTGGCTCACAATTATTCACTATGATAAAAAAAATACAAGGAATATCTTTCTTCACCTGACTTTTATAGAAGTGCTTCCCAATAATAACTCTAGGGGTGTTAGTGTCCTATTGAAAGAGAGTCCAACACGTTGATTTTTAATGGGCTCTGGAAGATTGCTTTCCAAAAATTCCCAACCGCTAGTGAAGTGTGGCTATATCACAGCAGTACATTACTGGCTCTTGGAGCAGCCCAGCTCTGTCACTGACCCTCCGATGTGAGCTTGGGGATGGCCCTGCTCTATTTGAAGCTTTAGTTTCCTCATCTGCTAAAGAAGGGATGTTCTCGTAATGGATGCTTTCCCTGGAGCTTAAAAAGAGGCCATTGAAGTATGTAAAGGTGACCCCTTCCATCCAAAGACTACAGAAGGTAAGATGAGGATGGTGGTGATGCTGACAAGGTTGCCTGGATTCCTGGGGAACCAGAGATCAGATTACATGAGAATCTTGCCCATGTCACACACCTGGCCAATAGCTCTTCATCCTCTTCCTGGGCCCTCTACCTTTACTCTTTTCTTTTGGGGGGGTGGGGGGTGGGGGGCATCACTTCTCTCCAGTGGTGGGAGTAGGAGGCCCAGCCCCAACGCTGGAATTGAACCTCTGTCCCAGTGGACCGCAGTCCCACGCACAATCACTACGCCACCAGGGCTCAGCCCCTACCTTTACTCTTGAATGGCATCCAAGGACCTCCAGGGACTTTTCACACATCAATAGTTTAACTCATGCTCAGGGGCTTTCTGTGTGCAGCCTGGCTTCTAAAACTAAGCTATTGTCCCATCTTACACCTCCTGAAGGATTTCTTGTGAACAGTTCACACCCACCAGGCAGTCGGAAGGCGAGGGATGAGGCTCTGTGCTCATCAAAGGATTGACAGTCACAGAAAACTCAAGGAGCTGTTCTAATGTGTCCGATACAGAGAGGGTGGCCAGGAATGAAGAGCAACTGAATGTTAGTAGATGGGTTTGCCTCGCCCTCTGAGGGCCTTGTGGTCTAGCTATCACCTGCAAGGCAAATGCAAAGGTGATGTTTTTCTTTCTCTCTTGAATTAAACAAAGAACAGGTGAGCATTACCTAATTTTCTGTGCCTGCAATGCTTCACATAAGCCAAGTCGCGAAGTTTGCCACAAAAGCCCTCTTTCCAGCTACCAGTGTTTATATTACTATTCAAGGTAGACATGGGCACGTTCTGACTCTGCGTTCATTTGCATTCAGATTCTTTTATCCACATGCTGGTATTTCAAGGTTAATGGAAGCAGTATTACTGAAACTGAAAACTAATGTCCAAAAAAAAAATCATTACGGGGAAAAAATATCTTACTTCCCCTTTATATCTTCTATTACAAAAACAACGCTCCCTCCCCCGATTAAAAAAGGTTAAAATCTCACTAACATTCAATGTGAGAGTTTTGACGAAACCTTCCTTGTTTCTGGATGTCATATGATCACATTCTGAATGAAATACAAAAATAGAGTCTCCAGACTTACTTGGCAGCTCTTGCTAGTGCTTAATCACTGCTCCCAAGATGGTATTCTATATGCCTACTCATTGAAGTAATTGTGTTTATAAATGTTGATTGCACTTGGACACTGCTTTGGTTTAAAGTAGTCAAGACAAGTCTAGTGCTGCGAATTAATAACACTTGTGGTTATAGATTGGTGCCATATGTGGATTTGGAGCAGGTGTCAGCCAACTTTTTTTTTTCATAAATAGCAAGATAGTCACTATTCTAGGCTTTGCGAAGCAAACAGTCCCTTTTACAACTCTGCAGCAAGATCATTGAGACATGAAAGTAACCATGCCCTCTGCCATCGAATTGATTCTGACTCATGGAAACCTTAAAGGACAGACCAGAACTGCTTTGGAAGTTTCCTGAGGCTACAGCTCCGTCTTCCTCCACCAGAGAGGCTGATGGGACAGAATTCCTAAACTTTCTGTTAGCATCCCACCGTTGACTCCCCCTGCATCAGCAAGATCCACAAAACAGCCGTAGACCAGGCACAGATGCATAGACCTGCTTGCATTGTCATAATGGTGGCAGGGCTGAAACCCATAGCATTCTGAGCTTCCCTCTAGAAGCCAGAAGACCTTGGGCCTCCAGGGCACTGGTAGCATCCTGGCACTTGGCAGCACTCAATGCACTTTTATGGCACGTGTGATGTTAGTGTTTTAGGTTCTGGCCCCTTGTCATGCCAACATATGGTGGTAGTTTCTTAGACGTTGGAATTCTGGACTATCATAACACATGAGGTTTCCTACATGGCAGTACTTGTGTTAGCAAGCATTGCTGGCAATTGAAGTCCTAGAAGTTTGTTATATCATTAAAGGTAACTTGCCACTTCCCATTACCCTGTTGGGGTCTCAAGGGTGTGCTAAAAATGATGCATTTAATATGTACTCATTCCTATCTCCTGTGTTTCATACTCTATAAAAACTGGCTCATTCGCATGGAAATAGTGGCAAACATAAGCCAGCAGATGGTTTGGGTTTTCACTTGTTCATCTTTGCAATCACTGGGTCAACACAAATCAATGGACTACCTGACCATCAGGAGAGGACAGAACTATTTCTCATTGTCTTCTAAAAGCACTAAGGAGAAATGTCTGCATCCCCCACCCCCGGCCCCAAATGTAAATCCCCCTACATACTAGTGCAATTCCATTGTCATTGGGTCGATTTTGATTCATAGTCATTCCATGGAGCAGAGGAGAGCTTCCCCACAAGATGTCCAAGGCTGTAATCTTGACAGAGACACACTGCCACGTCTCTCTCCCCTGGGGCCACTGGTGGGTTCAAACAGCCCATCCTCCAGCTAGCAGTCAAGTGCTCACCGCTGCCACACTAGTCCACCTTACATGCTAGTGTGCCCCATTCTGAAATCGATGGTGATTGGGGATATTCCTCTCTCGCACTTCTCTGATAGCGTGTTGGCCTGGACTCTTAGAAAAACCCTCCAATTCCGTAAGTATAAAGTAATAGTGCTACGTGTTGATTTAAGAAGAAAATTGGAAATAAAACAAAAGCAGTACCTTGAAATTCCAAACAACTTTGATTTGTGCTCAGCGCATTAGTTTGTTTTTATAATAAAGTTAAGGGAACACTTTCTGAGAGAGGAATGTTTAAATGGGGCTGAAAGGCCATATTAACTCCCGAGGATTTGGCGCCACCGTGTGGCTATTTAAATGTATCCATGAAAAATCAAAAGAATTTCTGCGAAAGCAACTGAGTCCCACAATTCCACCCCATACCAAGACCGGTATCTGGACATAAAGTTTAAACAATGTGTTGACCAAACCTGTTTTCATCTAATAGGAGATAAAAGGATTTTATATTCAAATGTTCTGTCTCACAATGTTAACTTGTCAACAGTGAATCAGTTATTATCAAGCCCTGTGAAGGGTAGTTGGTAAATGTCTCCAGCTGTTCCCTCTTCTTTCTCTTCTGTCACCACAGAATCTCTGTCTGTTTCTCAGCTGGTCTGTCTCACAGCCAATTAAATCAATTGCCCTCCCCGCTCTCTTGATTCTCACCAATTCCTACTCCAAAGTGAATTGTATTAAAAACAACAATTTAGCACGCCTCTGCTAAATGTCCCCAATTACTTTCCATTTCCCCCTGAAAAATGTTCCAATTCTAACATAGCCTGTAAGCCTCTGCATCACCCAGCACGGCAGCCTCCAGCACCACGCAGTTATTAGTCACTGAACATCTAGTTCTTGTAAATGAAGATGTAAAACACACCAGAGATAATGATGAGTTACAACTTGGGGAAAGACCATAAATCATCTCATTAATAATTTGTATTAAAGTTACATGTAAAAATTATCATATTCTAGACATAAGGATCAAATCAAATGTGTTATTGAGATTAATTTTACCTAGGTATTTCTTGTCACTTTTTTTGTAGCAATACTTTTTCTTTAATAGTTTTATTGGCATATAATTCACATACCATGCAATTCAGTAATTCAATCTTCATTGAGAAGAGTCATACAATCATCACCACAGTCTTAGAACATTTTCTTTATTCTTGAACTCATCGTTATTAGCAACCTATTTCCCCACAAGGAACCATTAATTCAGTTACTGTCTCTACAGCTTTACCTAACCTGGATTAAGGACACAGAAATTTTTTTAACTAACAACAATAACAAAGTTAAACAGATAAAAAACCTCAATCAAAAAGAAAGAAAATATCAAAAACTAGAACGAATTTTAAATGGGTCCAAAGGAAGTATGGTAATTGAATAATCTAGTGTCAACTTGAGGGTATTAAGAGTAAAGGGGTGGCATTTAACCTGTCAAACAAGTTGCAGCTTGCTTGGAGAGCCAACAGAGATAAATGGCTCTAACAGAGACTGGTCTCCCTCTCTGTCTGCCTTCACGTTCCTGTTGACAAGCCATGTGGAGATTCAGAGACCTGTGAAACCACACACACACACACACACACACCCGCCGCTTCACCTTCCTATTGGCAAGCCACGCATCTGAAATCCGCCAGAGTTTTGCGATGCTTTCACTGCCATTGGAGCCACAAGACTCTGCACCCACCGGCCTGTGATCTTCCTGCATTTTCCCTCATTTTGTGTAGCTGCATGAGTCTGAGGAGGGATTTATGGATGAGCGTTAAACTGATGGGCTTACTTTGGACTAGGGTGGGATATTTTCTTGATATCCAATTACTCCTTGAGATAAGGCTCTTTCTTACACATAGATGAGTGTCTGCAGATTGGTTTCTCTAGTCAACCTTGCCTAATGCGGTGGGGAGGGGGGATCAAGTGACAAGGTGTTAAATTTTGTTTTTGGGTTTGTTTGTTTTTTTGGCATCACTGCCCTCAGGTGGTGGGAGCAGGAGGCCCAGCCTTTGCTCCGTGGAGCTGGAATCAAACCTCCATGCCAGTGGGCCACAGTCCTGCGCACAACCACTACGCCACCAGGGCTCAGCTCAACAAGGTGTTAAATTTTAACCTAACTTTATCTGCAATAATCCACTTACCAATGCATTCTGCATGACAGCAAAGCTATTCACATCCATGGTCTATGCTCAGAGGGAATTGACCAGAGACTTAATCTATGTGTATCTCCCCTTCACTTTAAAAAAAAAAAAAGAAATAAACTTATACACCTTTAAAATAGATAAAAGGGAGATCAGATCAGATCATATTATATTTTAACCAAACTTCATCTGCCTTAATCAACTTTGCGATGCTCCCTGTCTGATAACGTGTCCCTCAACTACTATGAGAGGGAATTCTCTGAGGACTTAGCTGATTTGTGGACCCTGCAAATGGATTTTAGGCTTTTATTGTTATCCATGACCATCTGAAAACCAGGTGTTCACAATTGAAATTCTAATACTATTCCCTCCTTGGGATTTGGATTTTAGTATTAACAATCCTTGGATCAGATAATCTGGTGTGCTCCTTACATGTGGATTTAGCCGTCACCTCAATTAGATGTCTGCTCACTTGAAGACACACCTTTAAGATCCCAGACAATATTCTCTGTGATAGCAGAGCACCATCTAGTGTCTTCACCACACTTTGTTATAGCAGCCCTATCTCCGGTGGTGTCTTCAAGCAGGGCCATGCCATTGGAACTCATTGTTCTTAGATTGGGGCTAGAATTAAGAACCCGTCTAAAATCCATTCATGTAGCAATGGTTTGTATAGGTCTCTGGTTCACATTACAGTCATCCTTGTCATTTTATGTTAGAAAGTATCATCAATCATCCCCCCTGGGATGCCACTTCCACTGCCATTGAGTCAAAGCTAACTCAGTATGCCTTCTATCTCACAGGGTAGAACTGCCCTTGTGTGTTCCTGAGACTGTAGATCTTTACAGGAGTAGAAAGCCTCATCTTTCTTCCTTGGAGCTGGATGGTGCTGGTTTCGTACTGCTTTTATAGAGTGGATCTAGAGTCTTGGGTAGAATGAAGCAAACAGAAAAATACGTTATTTCCCTCAAGGAGTCAATGCCTAGCAGAGTGTATCAGACAGCAACACACGCTAAACATGCCAACCAACTCCACTCACTGCCATCTTCTTGATGTCAACTTAGAGCATCCTGTAGGACAGGGTAGAAGTGCCCCTTGAGTTTCCCAGACTGTCACTCTTTCTCTCAATCTTTTCCCCAAGATGCTGACGGTGGTTTCAAGCTTCCAACCTTGCCATTAGCAGTCTGCGTTAGGGTTGACAAGAGAAAAAAAATTCATAGACCCTCATAGGTGTGTCAGAGAGAGCTTTATATACAAGCGCAATTGAATATTGAGAAAACATCCCAGATCAAGTCTATAAATCCCATATTAGCCCATAGGTCCGATACCAATCTATAAATTACTCTTCAGACTCACAAAACAAATGCGATGACGCTGAATGCAGGAAGTTGACAAGCCAGTGGGTGGAAAGTCTTTTGGATGCAGTGGTGGTGGAAGCATCTCAGCGCTGGCATTGGTCGCCCTATGCCTCCTCCACCTCCAGGGCTGTGGCTGCATCAGTGTAGCTCCATCAGGCTCATCGTCAGTAATGTCTCACAGGGAGTGAGTGTACCTGGCCTCCAGTCTGCTATTTTTCTCCATGGTGCTTCCAAATGAGGTCATCAAGCTGCGACCTGATTGACAAGTTAAATTCCACCCCTTCACCAGTTGACACCTGATTATGCAACTACCACACATCCCAACAGGTAATCACTTAGCGGTTAGGTTTCCTCATGCTAAGGATGAGGAGGTATGAAATACAGAGATGTATGGTTGAAGTCTACATAAACACTTGTAAGGCATAAAGTTGTTCAATGAAGGACAGCATTCATTGGAGGAGGGGTTGTTTCTTTGGGGAGAGGTTGGTTTTGTTGGGTCGGTTGGTTGGTTGGTTGTTTTTGAGTCCTAACCCAGGTGAGGGAAGACACCTGAAAGAAAATCATTATGGGCATAGCAAACAACAAAAACAGAGACTGTGGGGCAGGGGCAAGCTTTGTGTGTTTAAGAAATAGTAAAGATAGCTGTGTGGTTTAAGTATAATGAACAGAAGAAAAACTTGGGAGTTAAGATAAAGAAATAACAAAGCCAGGTCATTTAAACACCCAGAGGGCTTTAACTTTTACTTGCGGCAAGAACTTCCACATGTATGCTGCTCCTGAAATTTGCATCTCCAACTCTTACTCAAACCTGCATATCCAACTGCTTACTTGGCCTTTTCTGTATGTTGTCTCAGCCTCCTTTCAGGCTCCACAGGTCCGAAATGCTGCTATGCCAGTCCCCAAGACCTGTGCCTGGCCTAGAATTCCTTGCCCTACTAAATTGAGTAAATGGCTAAACTGGGTGAATCTCTGTATTTTTCCATTCATCTCTTCAGTAAATTAATCAAAGGCTTCTGAATTCATCCTCAAGTAAAGAAATAAGAAGTTGCACTGCTGTATTAATAAGTAGAAAATGTGAAAATGCATAGCTTCTCTTTAGACCCTTCAGGAAACTGATATGTCAGGGCAAGCTACTACCTTGACACCTGGAGAGACAAGTGTATCCAGAGGGTGATGGTCCTGACCTTTCTTTCTCCAGTGACCACTTCTCCACAATTGCTTCATTCACTTTAAGAATTTGCTCCATCTGCACTTGACAAGTACAGGAAACTTTTGTGAGAAATGAAACTCGGATTTAAGAAAGCCATGAAATCACAAGAACAGATCTGTCTGCATACAAGTGAAGTGTGCATATACAGTAAAAGGGAGAAAGAAGTTAAAAAATAACTAGGACACTGAAAGGAATTACTTGTGAGATATATAGTAAAGGTCACTGTTATATAAATCATATATTATATAATTCATATTTTAACACAATCCAATAGACTAAGAGATAAACAGGCTTTGGGGAAATTTTTATTAGAAAGACGTTTGGAGATGAGTCTTCTGTTTTTCATTCCTGTGAAGTTAACTCCTGCTCATAGTGCCCATTTACTGAACAAAACCTTCAAGTCTCTGATGTACTCGAGTCCATTGTTGCATGTGCTGTGGTTGATTGAAGTCCCTTCCAACCTAGCGCACGCATCGTCTTCCATTCCTGTGCCAGGCAATCAGCTCTGATCATCATTGGATTTTCATCAGATAGTCATCAGAAGTCGAGATGGGAAACCATTTTTCAAAAGATGGTGAGCATTCAGTGTTAGGGGGGTGTGAAGTGACTGCTAAAGTCTTGGTAGGTCTGAGTAGACTGGGAAACCATTCTTAGAGGGTAATTTGCAGTATTTCTCAAAATGTATGAGCAAGTTGTTGAGCAGCAGCTGCACTGTGGTAAAGGTACAAACAACCTACTATGCACCATGAGAGACTTGTAAAGACAGGAGAGATTCACTTGATAATGTTGTATGCATCTGTCAAAAGAAATGAGCTGATCCTGGGGGGGAGGGTGGGGGAGAGGGGAGATAATGGGGAGCTGATATCAAAGAGTTCAAGAAGAAAGAAAATGTTTTGAAACTGATGATGGCAGCTATTGTACAACTATGCGTGATCTAACCGACTTTTGGATTGTTGTAATATCTGTAAGAGTGCCCAATAAAATCACTAAAAATTGATTACTTAATCAAATTTTAAAAGGAAATGAATTCATCTGCTTCCTTGGGGAAACACCCACAATTTGTATTTCAATGAAAGAGACATGATTAATGTTGAGGATTTGTTATATCAAAACAAAGATGTTTCACTTATTTTATAGCCCCTAAATAGAATTTTATTTGTCATTTTGTTTTGTTTGGGTCAAAAGCTTCTTTACATTTCTTTCTTTGTGAAGTTGGAGTCTGGATGTTTATATTTTGCGATGCCAATATAAAGAAAATATTTTCTTCTGATATGTTTTCCAGTGGCTTTAAAACGTGTTCATTTTTATCAAAGAACATGGCTAACTTTTAGAGTATTTATAATCAGGCACTTTATTGAATTCATTTCCAAGACTAAACTTTTCTGAGAGCAGTCAATCCATCTTTCTCTGGTGGAATGCCAGTGAGTGGTTTGAAGAGACCATCTGGCAGTTACCAGCCCAAGGTCAAACCCACAACACCACTGAGCTTCCTTTGAAACAGACTTCAGAGCAAAGAAAAGCCAAAACCACTGCCATCCAGTTGACACTGACTCATGGCAATACTATTAAGACAGGGAAAACCTGCCCCTGACAGATCCTGAGGTACGTCGAGCGCTGATCATTCTCCAGGATTTTCGGTCCTCTCTGTCATTCGTATTACATTTTTAAGGGCACAAATATATACTCTCTTTTACACAAAAATTAGGTATCTGCTCAATCCTGATGGAATGCGCTGGGTCTTGATTTGGCATCAAAGATGATGACTCTTTGCTTTAAAACTTAATTCCAGCAGATCTTGAGAAATCCTATCTGTAGTTGTTACACATTGGTCTGCTAGCCACAAGATCCGCAGTTCAAGACTACCAGCCACTTCATGGGAGATAAACTGAGAGGCTTTTTACGCCTTCTCACCCAGAGTGACAGTCTTGGAAACCCACGGGGATGGATCAATAGGAGTCGGGAAGGACTTGGTTGCAGTCAAGCTGGTGTTGACATTAAACATAAGAAAGCTCCGATGCTGCTGCTCCCTTTGGGTCTCTGTATAGGTAATTGATTTAGCAAAGGGCTGCCCACAGTGACTTGAGGAGAACGCAGCTCCACAGATCAGGAAAATCAAATCAGGATGAACAAGGGGGCAAAACTATTTAAAACAGTCTGCAGGGGTCCTCAAACTTTTTAAATAGGGGGCCAGTTCACTGTCCCTCAGACCGTCGTCAGACTATAGTTTAAAAAACAAACAAACTATGAACAAATTCACTGTGGGCCCGGAATGAGTCAACTGCTAAACAGGACAGCCAGCAGCAGCAAAAACACCCAGCGGCAGGATAAACGTGCTTGGCGGGCAGCATGTGACCCGAGGGCTGTAATTTGAGGACGCCTGGTAGAGTCTAGACCAGGGCATACGGATTTAAAACAGTAGGTTTGAAACTGTGTAAATCATTCTACATAATTGGCTAAACGGAGAGGTCTGCAGTCTAGCTAGCACCCACTTAAAAATTTGGTTCTTCGAGTGCTATGGTAGGCAAAACTGACAGCTGCGTCTGAACACTTCTGCCGCTACTACACTGGCATGCCTCTACCGTGCTTGCATAAACTTCCATCTGGGGTGATTTTAACTTCCAAGCTATATTCAGTGAATAGATGAGACAATGCATTGAAATTTTCCACATGATGAACTTGCACTTCCTAACCTCACACTTTTCGACTGACTAGGATAAACAAGGTTTATGAGGAAAGATTTTGGGAATTCATGTCTTTTTTTAAAATCACTTTATTGCGGGCTATTACAGCTCTTATAACAAGCCATACATCAATTGTGTGAAGCATATTTGTACATGTGTTTCCATCATCATTTTCTAAACATTTACTTTCTAGTTGAGCCCTTAGTATCAATTCCTCTTTTTTTCCTCTCTTGGCCCACCCTCCCATCCTGATGAACCCTTGATAAATTATAAATTATTGTTATTTTCTATTCTGGATTCCATGTGTCAAGAGCTCTTCTCTGTACCAGTGTTCATGCTCCAGTCTAGCTGAACTTGTAAGGTAAAATTCAGATCATGATAGTGACAGGGAAGAAGCATTAAAGAACTAGAGGAATGTTGTATGTTTTGTTGGTGCTATACTGTCCTGACTGACTCCTGACTTTCTTTGTGATCCTTCTATGAGGGGATGTCCCACTGTCCAGAGATCTTTGGGCCTCCACTCCAACCATCTTTGTTTGCATAAATATGATTGTTTGTTTTGGGTAGTCTGATGCCTGATACCTCATCCTGTCACCACCTCATGATCACATGGACTGGTGAGCTTCTTCCATGTGAGCCTTATGGCTTCCCTGCTAGATGGCCACTTGTTTATCTTCAATCCTTTAAGACCCCCAGACACTGTTTCTTGCATATCTTTAATCAGCTTTCATCACCATCTTGGCTTATGTACCCATTTTGTCTTCAGTGATCATTGTGTCAGGAAGATGAGGATCACAGAATGCCAGGTTATTAGAACAAAGTGTTCTTCAATTGAGAGAGTACTTGAGTAGAAGCCCAATGTCTTAACATATTAATATATGTGCATAGTCCTATATCCCTACCATTAGATATAGATACATTTACATATGTACGTGCCTGCATTTATACCTCTATAAATGCCTCCTACTTTTGCCTCCTACTTCTTTGCTTTACTTCCTTTTATTTGAGGAATTCATGTCTTCTGTCAGAAAGAATTGTGATGCTCTGAGCAAGTACGCAGATTTCAGAACAAATCTATCAGTCTCCACGGGTTCTGTTAAAAGCATAGTATGGCACAAGTATTAAACTAATTTCTCCTCTACACAACTGGTACAAGGAAAGATAAATGCACAGTTGAGGAAAATCACGGGTATTCAAACTCATGTCTATTTGCCTGAATGAAAACAGGAGCCCCTCTCCTCTCAGCATGCCTTCCTTCCATCCTGAGTTCTGACAAAGCTATTGTACCCTCCCTCCCAGATGTAGTTCTTACCCTTGAAACAGTGAGGACACTTTAAGTCTAGACTTAGAAGACTCAGGAGGTAATGATAGTCCAATGCACTGCTCTGGCGTAGTCTATGCTGACTCACGGTGACTGTATAAAGCATGAGAGCGGTGCTCCATTGGGTTGCAAGACTGTAGATATTTACAGAAAGTGTTCTTTGGGCTGGTAGTCCCACACCTAGCCCACTTTACCTCTTGGATTCCTTCTGTCATAGCCAGACAATGCCGATATAACTTCTACTGGTGTCTTTTTATTTTTTCTAGCCTCAGAACTTCCCCATAGACCTTACATTCATCTTATGTGTCAACTGTACTGATGTCCTTCTGATTGTCTTTTCTTTGTAGGCAGTCTAGTTTGTATGGCAAGTACTATTTTGAAAAGGAATCTTGATTTCACAACTGTTAAGTCCTCCACTACTATCTGAGTTTGCAGTCCAGGGGAGAAAAACTTGTCAAGCTGTTTCCATAAAGATTATAACAAGTGATTCAAAATCAGTGACAAGGTGGGTATGAGAGGCCTGATAGGGATTGATCAAGAGTAATGTAACAGAGAGAAATAACTGAAACCCAAAAGAAGGCAGAGCATGATAGTGGGAAAGTAAAAGGAAATAGAGGAAAGAACTTGGGGGTAAAGGGCATTTATTGAGGTCTAAATACAGGCATGTACATAGGTAAATATATTTATATATAAGGATGGGGAAATAGAGCTATGTGCGTATACGGATAGTGTTGGTATTAAGAGAGCAAATGGACATTGAAACTCCATTCAAGTACTTCCTCAATGGAAGAACACTTTGTTCTACAAAATTGGCATTCCATCATGCTCACCTTCTGATACGATCACTGGAAACAAAAGTGTGCATAAACAAAAGTGGTGAAGAAAATTGATGGTGCTTGATTGCCAGGCACCGCCTTTTGATTGCCAGGCACACCTGAGGTCTTAAAGGCTTGAAAGTAAACAAGCGGCCATCTAACACAGAAGCAACAAAGCCCTCATGGAAGAAGCACATTAGACTGTGTGACCACAAGGTGTTGAAGAGATCAGGTATCTGACATCAAAGTCCTAAAAATTATATCATTATAAATGAAGGGGAGTACAGATTGGGGACCCAAAGTCCACAGGTAGGGGAAGCGACATCCCCTTGTAGAAGGGTCATAGGGAGGAGATGAACCAGTCAAGGTACAGTATAGCAACGATGAAATGTGCAACGTTCCTCTAGTTCTTAAATGCTTTCTCCCACTCACTATCATGATCCCAATTCTACCTTACAAATCTGGCTAGACCAGGAGATGTACACTGGTACAGATAGGAGCCAGAAACATGGGGAGTTCAGAACAGATGATCCCTTCAGGACCAGTGGTGAAAGTAGTGATACCTGGAGGTTGGAGAGAATGTGGAGTTGAATGGGGGAACCAATTGTAGGCATATACATATAACTTCTTCCCGGGAACCGGACAACAGAAAGTGGGTGAAGGAACACATCAGATACTGTACAATATGGAAAACTAATAACAATTTGTAAATTATCAAGGGTTCATGAGGGAGGGGGAATGGGAGGGAAGGGAAATTTGAGGAGATGATACCAAGGACTTAAGTG
Organism: Nesogale talazaci; assembly: GCA_004026705.1. Lineage (NCBI taxonomy): Eukaryota > Metazoa > Chordata > Mammalia > Afrosoricida > Tenrecidae > Nesogale > Nesogale talazaci. The sequence goes on from PVJH01020970.1 coordinate 25,159, forward strand.
GAAGGACAATGTTTTGAGAATGATGATAACAGCAAATGTAAAAATGTGTTTTGCATGCAGTAAATGTATGTATTGATTGTGATGTGTGTTGTATGAGCCCCCAATAAAATGATTTTTTTCATTACAGCTGAAGCAATGCTAAGAGCAGTACTCGTCTGTCACATGGAGTCACTAAAAGTAAGTCAAAAGTTGACTCCCCGACAATAACAGTAACTTTTAGAATTGTTTTATTGTGAACTTTTGAAATTGCACTACTCTGCACTAGTTTATGAAAAGCTGACGTAAATTCTGTTTTATGTTTTTTGTGTTTGTTTGTTTGAAGGGTGGGTTGTATGTGGAAATGCAATTTCTCCAGCCATTGTGAAAGACCACTCTCTCTCCATAGTATTGCCTTTGCCCCTTTATCAAAGCCCAGTTAATGGTGTTTGTGTGACTGTAGCTGGGTTCGTCACTGTTCAATGTGTGTCAATTATGTGTCAATTTCTTGACCAATTCATACTAAGTTGCCCACAAGAAGGATCTGCCAATAGACACTTTGCGCTACATTAGATTCTCAAGGACTTTTTCTCTACCTGTCCATTCACACTAAATGTTTCCCATCTTTTCATCCCTCCCCCACCTTCCCCCCACAACCTACTAGCTTCCCTTCCACATTGTTTTTCAGAACACTTGTTCTTTTTTAAAAAATAAGTTGGATTTTTTTTAGTGATTTTTATATATTTTGAGCCCACAAAACACTATGCCATCATAAGTACTGGACTGCTAACCACAAGCTGGGAGTTCAAACCCACCCGTGACTTCAAGGAAGAAAGATGAGGCTGTCTGCTTCGGTAAAGATTTGCAGACTTGGAAATCTTGTAAGTCGCCATGAATCAGATTGACTCAATGGCACAGGGTTATATTGTTTTGCCTGGTTTGGTTTACATCTCACAGGAATGGGACCTTAGCTATTTATAAGGAATTCCTTCCAATTTTCTCATTACCTTTTCACTTTTTTCTTTTTGCTATATGTAAGCTTTTTAATTTTTATATAAGCAAATATGTCTCAGGATTCATAGATGCTTAATTTTTCACTTTGGGGTTTCATTTCTTCATTCAAAAGGAACTTGGGAAGTGGCTTTCAGTTTAATTCTCTAACCAATTGCAGCAACCGTATGAAGCCTATGAGACTTACACACTTTGGCTGCAAAGTTTTGCTTTCTCATCTCGGCAGCTTTTTCTAATTTGTATTTTCACCATTGTTTCAAGTTACCAGATTTCATTCGTGTATCTGATACAATCTCACCAAACATCTGTGTGTTGCAGAACGAATATCCTCAGAAAGAAGCTGTATGAAAATGTACATCCATCTCTGAGCTACCAGCTTTAAATCTTGAGACATGTTGCCAAACGTCATCGTTTAGCAAAATCTCATTCTGACCCCAGGAGGCCCTGTAGGACAAGGCTGCCCCTGTGGGTTTCTGAGACTAGAACTCCTCTCCAGAATAGAACATCTCTCCTTTCTTCTGCAAAAAAAAAAAAAAAAAGCTTGGGTTTTCGAACTGCGGTCCTTGTGACTAGCAGCCCAATTCATAAGCCCTAAAGCCATGAAATAAAGGATCGCCTATGAAAACGGATCTCCACTGTAAAACCATCTCTATGAGACTAGCTGACCACCCAATAATCTAGAGCAAAGATGAGAAGAGACAGGGTCTGGGAAATGACGTCACTGGACATGAACAACCAGAAAACAACTAAGGAGCCTGTTGGATGTGATCAATGTAACTAAGGTCACTAACATTTGTCTACTGGGAACCTAATGTGCTACATACACTTTTACTTGCTACCTATGCTGTTGCTGAAAATACAAGAAAATCTCGTTTTCAAAAATAAATAAGCGCAAGTAAATGGACCAATAAATCAAGAAGCGCTTCTCCTTCAGGATAAGCTCTCATTCCTGTGTATCACAAGTGATGATTAGTAAGCCTACAGGGTATAAACCAAACCCCAGGTCTGTTGGCATCTCGCCAATGTAGACTGGAGACTTTGCCTGTCAGGATTTGTGAAGGCAGATGGCCCTACCTTTCTTCTGAGTGGATTCTAGTCACTAAATTTTAGGTCAGCACATCGTGGATAAAAGGAGTCAGAATTAACTCAATGGCTGTGAGTTTGCTTTTTGTGTGTTCTGTTTTTGTGAGTCAAATGCAATTTGTATCAAGTAAAAGCAACAATTTACCCTCATAATCATGATTATTTTCCTTTCTCAGAGTCTACCTACCTTTCAAAGCCTCTCAGCTGTAGTTCATTGTATGTAAATCTACCAGGACAACAAATTGACTGGCTTTCATTGCCACTCTGCCTAGAATTTCAATTTAAGGTCACAATATAGCTGTAACCTATCTTTATCTCTGTGCCAATTAGTCACAAGAAGCTGGTACTTCTACTGATTGGCCCCATAAACCCAGCAAAGCTAAAAAAGTGGGGGAGGAATGGCCATAAGTCCCTTTTCTACGGGCAGAGTTCATGTCAATGTTCCAACCAGACAGAGCTACTGTCTTATTTTATTTTTATTGTTTTGTTTTTAAGATCATTTGATTGGGGGCTCTTAGAGCTCTTAGAGCAATTCATACATCAATTGCATCAAACATATTTATATCTTTGTAATGATGCTGCTGTCATCATTTTCTAAACATTTACTTTCTATTTGAGCCCTGGTATCAGCTTCTCTTCTTTCACTTCCTCCCACCTCGTGAACCCTTGATAAATTATAATTATTATTTTCCTATCTTATACCAACTGCTGTCTCCCTTCATCCAGATTTCTGTTGTTTCTCTCCCCAGAAGGATGTGTATCGATCACTCTGATGGATTCCCCCTTCCTTCCCTTCTCCCACCACCTTCTCCCTACTCTCCTGGTATCATTACTCCCATGTCTGTTCCTGAGAGGGATATAGGTCCTGGATTCCATGTGTGCTCAACTCTTATCTGTATCAGTGTACATGCTCTGTGTAGCCAGAACTGAACGGCAAGACTGGGGTCATGATAGTGGGACATGAGGAAGCCTCAAAGCCTCAAGGAAACAGGAATAGTGTGTGTTTCGTTGGTACTATACTAAGCTCTGCTTGACTCATCCCTTCTTTGTGCTCCTTCTGTGAGGTAATGTCTACAGATGGGTTTTTGGTTCTCTGCCCTGACACCCACTCCCTCGTTCTCGACGATGTTTTCTTTTGTTTGGGGGCTTCTGATGCCTGTTACCTGATCCTGTCATGTAGAATTGTTTCTCTGCTAGGTTGCTGTTTGTTTACCTTCAAACCTTTAAGACCCCAGATACTATATCTCTTGATAGTCGGGCACCATCAGCTTTCTTCACCACGTTTTCTCATGCACCCATTTTGCCTTCAACGACTGTACTGAGCAGGTATCAGAAAATGCCAAGTTGTTAGAACAAAGTGTTCTTGCATTGAGCAGAGACCCAAAGTCTGGTCAGTTCCTCAATGTATTGCCATATAAATATACATTCTAAGGCCAAAACCTCTATTTTTATGGATTGATATATTTACATGTGTGCATACCTTTTTTATACCTCTATCCATACCTTTGCTTCCTAGATCTTTCCTCTATTTCATTTAGCTTTCCTCCTGCCCCACCATCACACTCCCCTTTCTTCTGCCTCTGTAATTTCTCTCAGCTAGATTGTTATTGCTCCAACATCCCCAGGATCTCTACATCCTCCTCTTTGCTGATTTCAATTCCCCAGGTGTTCCTCTGTCTAGAGCATTGTTTTCTCACTACTCCCTTCACCCACCTCCTCCTCCCTCCAAGTCTCTCTGGATTCATCCATCCCGCTACTTTCTCCTCAGGCTTGCTTTTCATGCCCATCTTATATAGGTAGACAAAACAACAATAACAGAGACAAAGTTAAAACAAAAGGTTGAACAAAAAGAAAAAAACTAGCAAATAAAACACCAAAAAAGAAATGTATTTGTAATTCCATATGTAATTCCAGGTCTGCCTGCTGACCTTTATGACTATCTCCCCACAGGTCCTGGGAGAGTTTAGAGTTTCCTGTCCTATCCTGAACTCTATTTGGGGGGCTCCTCAGGGACTTTGTGGCTTGGCTTTGCTCCTGTTGCTGATCCGTTTTTTCCCTTCTTGGTTCACCCCACTGTGGGGGGGGGGGGGCGTCGTCAGACCGGACTCACTTCCCACCATGTCCTCCCAATATTGTCCTCTGCCACAGTATGCTCCAGCGAGGGGACATCATGTCTTGAACTGTTTGTTGCCAGCCCTGCAGTCCTCCCTGTGCCTTAGCAGCTCGGTACAGGGACATCATCCTCAGGGTTTGCTGTGCCAGTATGGGAGCGAGTCCCTCACTCTCTATTTTCCCTTCTTGATTTGTTTCCATGGGGAACAGCAGGCCAACCTCTCTCCCCAATCTAGAGGTTTAGTGTTGTCCTCTGTAGCACATTCTTCTAGGGAGGGGGTCAACTTGGCTCTAACTGGGCTTGGACCTATAGACCTCTTTGTCCATGAGTTGCTCCATGTGGTTGCACTCAAGGTTTGGCATGCTGTAGTGGTGTCAGTATTCACCCTCCCAGTTCTGTGGAGACATAAACAACCGCCATTCTCGTATCCATTGTGAGCCTTTGGAGGTACAATTAAAAGAAGGATTTTTAAAACATTTGACACTATGTTTTATAATTTGATCAAGGTCTCTAAGAACCAAGTACATCATTTGTTGAACTCCCACTGTATACAGCGCTATCAACAGGGGTGGGAAAGCTTTGTTCTGCCACTTGGAGATTTCTAAAATCATTTGAGAGCCATACTGGTCAAACCTTGAACCTACTCATCCCTAAAGACTGGAACTGCTTCTCTTTAGTGAAGCATGTGCTCTTAGGTGGTATTGATGATGCTGTGGGTCTTATATGTACCCCCGGAGCTGAACATTTCTCACCCCTGCTCTAGATTAAGAGCTATGACAACTTTTTTAAATGTATGTGTCAAAAAATATACCCTCAAAGAACAAGAAGCTTCATATTTGGTAGACTCTTCTCTAAATCATGTTATATCAAAAAAATTCAAAAAACATCTAAGTATTAAAGCTGGACTTCATGAAAAAGATTCATCTCCCCTGTGAGACTCTCATGTTAAAAGATATCAGTGGTTTGAAATAACCAGATGTGAGCTTTCAGTTCACCTGTGGGTGTCACAGAATCTGGTGTCAATTTGAAGATGAAGCATGTAGGGGTGGAGCCTAGACTGTCAATCTGGAGATAGTCGATGGGACTTCTGTGTGGGTGTGGCCTTCACCTGAGAATTCTGGGAAATCGAAGATTTCCTTCTTGGAAGTAGGAGACAGTCACTCATTTCCTTAGAGACTTTCTATTGTTATCACTCCCTGGGAGGCATTGAAGCTGACAAGTCACATGACAGCATGCTGATCGGTCCTGAGCCCTGGAAACTGGAGGAGCCACGGGAGCCCCCTGCCAGCACTGAGATGCTTCTACTGCCATTGGATGTACAAGACTCTGTAGCCTGGGAATGTCCTGGTCTCATTGCATATGTTTTATGAGTCTGAAGAGGACTTTATAAATCGCTGTCGGACATACGGGCTAATAACAGACTTATGATCTTGGACTGAACTGGATTAGGATGTTTTCTTAATGTACAGTTGCTCTTATAGGTAAACATCTTTCTTATATACATATGTCTGCTTATGAATTTCTCTAGTCTAACACACCACCCTTCTATGGTTGAAAAATTTACTCCAAAACTGTGGATTGACCAATAGCCAACTATGGTTGTACCCTATTTACAAGTATCTTGGCCATAGAGTTCTAATAAAAAATATGTATTTGGGAAAAGAGCATTAACAGGTTCAGATATTAAGCTTCAGGCCTAGTACAGTGACCCCCAAATTGACAATTGTCCCACAGTAAATAGTCCTCAAGGGCACTTTAAGTTCCTGATAATGGTTTCCTTTAAAAAAAAAAAGGCTAGTATATATACCTTGTCTCAGTTTAGTATGGCTGTACACACATACTGTAATTTCCATCCATTGTCTTCCACTTTCTATATCAAAAACGGTAAGAATTCCAGGAATCTATAATACACTAGGAATTTTGCAGTATCTCCAAGCAATATGTTACAGACAGACTTCTTAGAATACTGAATTGGTGCTATATTCGTCTTACTTTCTGAGAGGTTGAGATGGAGCCACAGAGAGGAGATATAGCTTAGTTAGGAATGCAGTGTAAGACTTTATTGGAAGTAGGGAAGGACTTTGGGGACAGCAGAGAAGGGGATAGGAACATTTTAAACTCCTGGGCAGGTTCCAAGGCCCAAGAGTTAGGCCAGGGAAACCATGTCTGGCAGTTAGGCAGTGGGACATATATATGGCTTGAGCCAAAGATGTATGTATAAGGGGAATGAGGCTTTCTGAAGTTGCAGTCACAGGGTTTGAGTCAGAATATGGCTTGTGAGTATATTTTTCTTTCGCAGACCAGATTTCTGGAACACTGAGGGAAGAGGCTAGACAGACATGTCCCTGAGAGATGAGCTCAGTCAAATGCCAGAGACAGGGTTACAAAGTTTAGCGAGTTATTCATCTCCTTCTTGTGAGGCTGGTGTAAAGGGGTGCAAGAAGCTGCCTGGTTTGGGGGGTGGGGGAGGGCTTCCTGGTTCGACCCCAGCCCAAACAATCTCTTCATACCAAATTCTGCAAATCACTATAACCCAAGAGATGTCTGGTAAGCATTAGGAGAAAAACAATTACCCTGCACGACAAAACCTGTCAGAGTCACAGTCTCAGCTTTTTTCTCATACACTCTTGCTTATCTTATTGGTGAAACTGAGAGATGCAAGTGAGTAAGGTGTGGTCTATCATCTTTCGGTTTCCTTTCCTTTGAGACGCACTTAACCAAAGGCTAGTTTGTTCAGTCATTAGGTGAGCACATCCAAGTCACACTTGCCCTGGAAAGACCAAACTACAGACTCCTATTTCTCTAGAATCCCCCGTTGGGGCCCAGCAAATGTTATATGGCCATTGTGTGCAAATGTGTCTGCTCTGATAATTTAATTCTCCATAAGGAAACAAAAGTTCTCACCAGTGAGATGTTGTGGCAGTCATGTGCTTATGTCAATTTTATGATTGAAATGTAGGGGTGGAGTCTAGCCTGTTAATCTGGAGATAGCCATTGGGTAGCCAATGCGGCCTCTATGTAGGCATGGCTTTCTCCTGGGACTTCTGGGAAATCTCGTGATATTTCCCTTGTGAAGATGAGAAGCTATATTCCCCAGTGTTTGGGAGTTAGTCGCAGAGGCGATGAGTCACGGGAAAGACAAGATGGCAGAGTCCGAGAAGCTGGAGGACTGGCAGAGAGACCACATGGCTTTGTCCTGATGAAGACAGAACTCTGAAGCTGGAGCGGCATGCTGTTGATGGACCCTGAGCCCTGGAAGCGAGGAGCCATAGGGAGACCCCTGCCAGCACCAGAATTCTGCACCCACTGACCTGTGACTTGGTGAGTTGGAAGGAGACTTTGTAGACTGATTTGGGGCATATGGGTTATTATCGGACTTATGACTTTGTACTGGACTGGATTGGGATGCCTTCTTAAGGTCACATTCCTTTTGTATATAAACCCTTTCCTTATATCCATATGCGTGTCTATGGAATTTGTTCCTCTAGTCTACCCAGACTGACACAGATGTGTACAGAAATCTTTACAGTGTGTCTCTCTTGAAAAGACTTTGCTTCTTATTTAAAAGGATAGAGAAGGAGAGAAAGGGGGTGAGGCTCATGAGGAAGCGAGGGGAGAGAGAAAGAAGTGTCTCTTATCTTGCTTCTTAAATTCTTTAGACATGTCATGTTTGGAACTCGAAACAATCTTGTGTGGCCTTGAGAAGGTCAAGAGGTTCAAAGAGACACCAGTTTAGCCACTTGCACAAGTTGTAACACTGTTTCCTGTCTTTTTATTAAATGAGACTATTAAATATCTTTATTGTCTAAGTCACTTTTAGCATGGAATCCTGCCATGCATAGGCAAAAACATCCTATTTGTATCAATTCAGTTCACTGCCATTCAGTCAATTCTGACTCAGTGACCCTACAGGACAGAGCAAAACTGCTCATGGACTTCTAAGAGTGCACCTATTACAGTAGCCCATGAAGAGGTTGGTGGATTCAAACTCCTAATCCACTATTATTTACTGCTTACCCTCGAAAAATTAATATCTCTAATTCTCCACATCAACAGTTATCATGACCTAATTGATGGATAAGAAAACATCAAGGAGAGTCGATTGCTATGCAAGTTAACCTTATTTATTTAATGAAACTCAATATATCCCTGCATTTTTTGAATAATCTATGGCAGATTGAATCCCCAACCTCCCACCAAAACCTTAATGTACAACAAAAATAAAATCATGATCTGCTGAAGAAGAGAACTTAATTCATCTATAGAATTATTTTCCTTTCTAAGAAAATCCTCAGAACTTTATTTCACCAAATCCAAACATGAATTTCTCATGTAGTGCTAGAGCCTGATTTTAAATAATAGGGATTTTATTCTTAAAATATGTTAAACATGGGCCAGGAGACATTTTTCTGGAACACAGTCATAGCAAATATGGACTAATTGCAGGATAAATTCAAATGCTCTTTTTCTCTGGCAGTTTGCACCCTAACTTATTGTGGGTAATGGCCCCATCATTTACAGTAGCATATAATTACTTGGCATTTACAGCTAAGTACATTCTATGCCTTTGCCAAATGAAACAATGCAAATACTATGGAATAGACCTTTAAGCAGAACAAATGATTAAGGAAAAACACAGGTGTTTGACTTTCAAGATTTACAGTTCACGTTTCAGGTGGGTTCAGTCCTCTTAGTTGCACACATTGGCTCAGGTAAACTTAAATTTGCTTAAGCTCAGGGAGTTAGAAAACAAACAAGAACAGGTATAGGTCAGACTGCCGTTCAATAAAACACTTAGTTTTGCTGATTACCTTAGGTTGCAGTAACTACCATTTTGTTGTTATTGTTGTTGGTCATCAAACAAGCTTCACCTTCCACTAGCTACCAAAATCCAAACTCACTGCCATGGAATCAATTCTGTCTCACAGCAACCGCCTGTGGCTTTCTGAGACTATAACTGTGTACAGGAGTATAAAATCCGATCTTTCTCCTGTGGTGGTTTCAAACTGCCAACCATGAGGATCACTGACCAACCCAGGACCACTACAGCCACCACCAGAGCTCCTTCCACTAGCTACAGAGATAAGAAAGGAAAGAAACAAAAAAAAATACTTCTCAAACAAACTCACTGCAATCCAGTCAATTCCAATGCAGAGTGGCTATTGGACAGGATTGGTCCTATGAGTTTCCAAGACTGTCCCCTTTACAGGAGTAAAAAACCTCATCTTTTTTTCCCTGGAATGACTGATGGTTTCAAACTACTGACCTTGAAGTTAGTAGCCCAATTGAATTAGTCAAGTGCCACATACGCCTGACCTCAGTGAATGGTTCAAGAATGTGCATGTGTCTTCAGTAGAATCAGTTATAACCCATTCCAGAATCCTATCTATATGAATGTTAGGGCAAGTTTAGTAGAGGTTATAAATTCTAATAATAATAATAGAGAATCACATTAGCACTTTAAAAGAACGAGTTGAGGGCTGAGCCCAGTGGTAGTGGTTGTGCACAGGACTGCAGCCCAGTGGGATGGAGGTTCAATTCCAGCAGCAGCTCCAAAGGCTGGGCCTCCTACTCCCCCCACCAGAGAGCAGTGAGGCAAAAATAAAAAACAAAGACAAAGACACAAAAAGAACTAGTTGAAATGTTTGGGTCAGACTTTTGACTCCTTTGCAACTGGTCAGTTGCAGATACAAGTAAATTCTGGCAAGTCTTCATTGATCAATTTAAAAATGTGATGGAGTTACTTCCCAAATAATAATGATCACAAAGTAGACAATGTACCTTCCTGAAAAGATTGGTGGAGAGAAAAATGGGTGCAAGAGAAAATACGCTGAAGAAAGATGATGGTGCCCAATTATTAAAATATAGAGTCTGGGGTCTTAAAGGCTTGGAGTTAGACAAACAGCCAAGTAGAAAAGAAGCAACAAAGCCCACATGGAAGAAGCACATCAGTCTATTGTGATCATGAAGTCTCAACGGAAATAGGGATCAGCAATTCAAGAACAAGCAATCAGCTTGAAGAGAAAGAGCACAAAGTGGAGACCCCAAACCCACCTATAAGATAATGGGGCAGGGCCACAAGGAAGAGATGACATATTCAGGGTGCAATATAACACTGATGAAACTCATAAATATCCTTTAGTGCTTTAATATTTCCTCCCTGTATTAGACCTGGTTTACTAGAGAAACAAATCTGGAGACACTGATGTATATGCAAGAGAGAACTTTATATCAAGAAGTAATTATGTATCAATAAAACTTTCCAGCCCAGTGCATATCAAATCCATAAGTTTGATATTAGCCCATAAGTCCAATATTACACCATGAATTCCTCTTCAGACTCACACAGCACATGCAAAGATGCCAAATGCAGGAAGATCACAGGCTGGTAGTTGGAAAGTTCTGTGGGTCCAGTGGCTCCAAGGCTATTGTTGCCATCAGCTTGGTTCCATGTGGCTTGTCAACAAAGAACAGAAGCAAAGAGAGTGTGTATCCTACCTCCCAGGAGGAAAAGAGGTCATTCCCAGAATCTTCATGAGAAGATCACACGGACAAGGAGGCATCAATCTGGCTATGGCCTGATTGACAGGTTAGATTCCACACCTTCACTCTATTTATCAAGTTGACGTGAAATTATGTAGCTGCCACACTCCCCTTACTATTGTTGTTTGATGTTCACCTCATTAATTAATCTTGTGAGACCTGCATATGTGCATTTGTATAATTAAAGTCAACTAGCTGAGAAGTATCCAAGCCTACACAGAAGAAGCACACCAGCTAGTGTGGCTGTGATGTGTCAAAAGGATCAGGTCTCAGGCATCAAGCAGGAAAAAACCATATCACTGTGTATGCACCTTCCTGAGATGATCACTGAGGACAGGTGGGGGCATGAGCAAGAGTGGTGAAGATAGCTGATGGTACCCAGCTATCAAAAGATATAATGCCTGAGATCTTAAAGGCTTGAGGATGATCAAACGGAGCCAAAAAGCCCACCATAGAAGAATCACACCAGTCACTGCGACCATGAAAAGTGGAAAGAACCAGGTATCAAGCATCAAAGAACAAAGATCATATCATTATGTGCCCACGCTCCTGACATGATCATTGAGGACAAAAGGGTGCAGAGTCAGACAGAGCTGAGGAAACTGATGGCACCCAGCCACCAAATGATAAAATAGCTGGGATCTTAAAGGCTTGAAGGTGAACAAGTGGCCATCTAGCACAGAAGCAGCAAAGCCCATATAGTAGAAGCACACCAACCTGTGTGATCATGAGACGTGGAAGGGAGCAGATATCAAACATCAAAGAACAAGAATCAAATCCAAAAAAAAATAAAGGGGAGAGAAGATTGGAGATCCAGGGCCCACTTGTGGGCAATTGGACACCCTCTTACAGGTGAGTCACAGGGAGGAGATGGGCCAGTCAAGGTGCAGTGAGATAGCGATAAAGCATAAAACTTTCCTCTAGCTCCTGAAGGCTTCCTCCCCCCTCCTCCCCAACAACTATCACGGTCCCAACTCTACCTTGCAAATCCAGCTGGACCGGAGGAGGTACGCTGGCAGAGATGGGAACTGGAAACACAGGGAACCCGGGGTGGATGAACCCCTCGAGGCTAGTGGTGAGAGTGGAGTTACTGGATGAGTGGAGGGAAGGTGGGGTGGAGAGAGGAAGCCAGCTGCGGGGATCTACAGACTGCCTCCTATCTAGAGGACGGTCATAGGGAGGAGTGGGCAGGGGGAGATGTCAGGCACTGTAAGATATGGCAAAACAATAATAGCTTATAAATTAATAAGGACTAGGGGGGAGGGAGGGAAAGGGGGGCAGGGGGCAGGATGAGAAGCTGATATCAAGGGTCCAAGTGAAAAAGCAGATATTTGAAGAATGTTAATGAAAGTAGGCATGTGAAGGAGCTTGGCACAGTATATGTAACTGTAATGTGAAAAACAATGTATGAGCCCCCAATAAAATGATTAGATAAAAAAATTAAGGTCATTCCATGCATAAAATCCAAGATAGATAAACCTTTCAGAAATAGTAATAGGAGCAATGATTCCCTGAATGTATGTATGGGAAGAGAGGGTGCAACTGATAGCAATGATGACTGTATAACCCCACCCAAGGGCCTTATGACAAATCACAGCATAGACCTTTGGGATTTGGGAGTGAAATTCTGCCATCCTCTGCAGACAACCACCCAGGCTTTAGAAAACAGCTGTTGGCCTGTTACAGACCCTAAGGGGGGACTGAATGCCTCACCATTGACCACCAACTCACCCTGAGGTCTGAGCTGCCCATCATGAACTGGGTATTGTCTATAACAGAGTCATAAAGTTGGACATGCGCAGCAACATTCCATCGTTAAATGGAAGTGGTATATACAGGATCGGGCTAGACCAGGACCTGATGGTAGAAGTAAGTTGCATGAAGAAGTGGCCCAAAGCACACCATTTCTGTACCTTCCTTCTCCCACTCTGCATCTATGGTCTCCTGGGGAGTTACTTATGATAAGTTGACTGAGGAACAGAAAATTCAGTCTTGGTTTACTGATGGCTTTACATGATAAACAGGTGCCACTCATAAGTGGGCAGCAGCAGCCTTGCAGCTCCTTTCTGGGATCTCCCTGATGGACTGTGGTGAAAAAAAGTCCTCCCAATGGGCAGAACTTCAAGCAGTGTACCTGGACATTCAGTTTGCTCAGGAGAAATGACCAAATATGATATTGTATACTGATTCATGGGCTGTGGGTAATTGTTTGACTGGATAGTCAGGGAATAGGAAGGAACATGATTGGAAAATTGGTGGGAAGGAGGTATGTGGATAGACCTCTCTCAATGGGCCAAAAGGGTTTTCTCTGTTGAGGAGGATTTTAACAATCAAGTGGATAAGCTGACAAGCACTGTGGAGACTAGTCCTCCTCTTTGCCCTACACTCCTGTCCTTGCCCAATGGGCACATGAACAAAGTGGACACAGTGGCAGGGATGGAGATTATGCATTGGTGCTGCAACATGGATTTCCATTCACCAAGGCTTGGTCACTGCCACTGCTGAATGCCGCATCTGTCAGCAGCAGAAACTATCATTGTGTCCAAGATATGGGACCACTCCTCAGGAAGATCAACCAACAACCTGGTGGCAAGTTTATTACATAGGACCACTCCTATCATGGAGTGGGCCATGTTTTGTTCTTACTGAAATAGACACAAGTCCTGGATATGGATTGACCTTCTCTGCATGCAAAGCTTCTGCCAAAAATACCATTTATAGACTTAAAAAATGATGCCTTATCCACCAGCATGGCATCCCACATAACATTGCTTCAGATCAAAGAATTCACTTCACAGTAAATGAAGTGCAGCAATGGGTCATGTTCAGAGAATCCACAGGTCATATCATGTGCTTCATCATCCTGAGGAAGCTGGCTTGATAGATCGATGGAATGGACTCCTAAAAACACAACTATGGCACCAGCAAGATGGCAACACCTTATAGGGTTGGGGCAATGTTCTCCAGGAGCCTGTGTAGTCTCTAAACCAGCAGTTCTCAACCTGTGGTTTGCAACCCCCTTGCAGGTCAAAGAACCTTTTCACAGGGGTTGCCCAATTCTTAACTGTAGCAAAATTACAGTTATGAAATAGCGACAAAAATAATTTTATGGGTGGAGGTCACCACAATATCAGGAACTGTATTAAGTGGTCGTGGTATCAGCAGTAGTGAGAACCACTGCTCTAAACCATCAGCCAATATATAGTTCTGTGTCTCCAATAGCCAGGATTAATGGCTCCAGGAGCCAAGGGATGGAAGTTAGAGTGGCACCACTCACTATAACTCCTTGTGATCCACTTGCAGAAATTTGGCTTTCTGTCCCAGCAATCCTAGGCTCTTCAGGCATGGAGGTCCTAGTTCTAAAGGGAGGAATTCTCCCACCTAGAATTCCACTGACTTGGCAGCTAAAAATGCACCTTGGTAACTTGGTAACTTTAGGCTCCTCATGACTTTGGATAAAGAAGAGTGTCACTGTATTCAATCACATGATTGTTCCTGACTACCAAAGAGAAATTGGACTGGTACTACATAATAGAGGTAAAGAATATTATGTCTGAAATCCAGGAGATCCCCTAAGCCATCTCTTAATACTACCATGCCTTGTGAGTAAAGTAAATGATAAGCAACGGCAATTTAATCATGACAGGACATCTAAAGATCTAGACCCCTCAGGAATGAAGGTTTGGGTCACCCCACTAGACAAAGAACCACAGCCAGCTGAGGTGCTGGCCAAGAGAAAAGGAAATACAGAATGGGTAGTGGGAGAAGGTAGTTCTA
>PVJH01020971.1:0-39639 GCA_004026705.1 Nesogale talazaci
TCGTGCTTGGTAAAGTAGAGGGGCGGTGAAAAAGAGGAAGGCCCTTAACAAGACAGACGGCGCTGCAGCAATGGATTGGAATATAGTAAGAGTGGTGAGGGCAGGCAGGACCAGGAAGTGTTTTGGTGGGTTGTACACAGTGAGTCAGAGCTGACCTACGGTGCCTAAGAACAACAACAACAACAGAGTACAACTGTACCTGTGAGCTTCAAGGTTGTAAATCTCCATAGGAACAGAAAGCCTCATCTGTTCCCCTCAGAGCCATCGTTTAAACTGCTAACCTTGTGGATAGCAACCCAATTTGCGACCCACTGTGTCCACAGTGCTGCTTGACACTTCCTCAGAACTCAATAAACATTTGTCCCTTTTCAATCTGGATGTAACTAAGGCTTCTATTTTATCTTGATGTCAGAACCCTTTTTAGACAGCCCCTGAGCAGCTAGGGATGAAATACATTAAAGCTCACCCATCTCGTCGATTGAAGTAAGTCAAGTAGTGGTAATAATTTATTTCACTCGTCCCATGTCACAAATGCAGTTGCAATGGAAATGATTCTGAATAAGCACAGGATGACCCTCCTGTCTCGCTTACCTAGATTGACCCCAGGAAACATGCAAAACAAAGCAGCACCTTCCTGCTCTAGCAGCCTCCCTCCTCCTCTCCTGAGTCATTCCGCTTCAATTACCCTGGGATTGAAGGGAGGAAGGAGCAAGTGTGTGAAGTCGGCAGGCTTCCAAATGCCTGGTCACGAGATTTAGATAAACATGAAGGTGTTTCCACGTGATGACATGATGTGGGTCACCAAGTTTTCCTGAGGTGACTTCTGGCTAGTCACTGGCTCCATTCCCATGTCCACTGCCTGATTGCTCCTTGGCACAGCTTTCCTGTTCCCAGTACACGCCGAGCAGCCTTACTGTCATTGCTCTGATGGTGTTTAGGACTATCTGCTGGCTTTATCCATGTAACGACCTGGCAAAAATGCACTCATCCAAATAGACTCATGGTAGGACAGGCAGGCCGGTTCACGGTTCTGCTTAAGGCTGTGTAGCTACTTCGGTGTCATATTGAAGACTAAGCCCTGTTTGAGAACTGTATGCACTTGAATTGTATGCTGTTACCTTTTCTTCACTCTGTTCTGTCTGGGAACCAACCAAATGAACAAAACACAATAGCAGCGGAAATATAAAGCAAAAGTCATAGAAATCCTTGCATTGTTTCTAATTCCATGACCTTCCTGACTTTTTTTGAGCTCATCTAGGGCCTGGAGAATGCTTGTTTTCCATAGAGTGTTGGCCCCAGGGGAGTGTGAGGAAAACAGAGATCATCAAACAGGTTTCTAGAGGGAGAATCAAGCTCTGAAATGGTCCCAGGAGCATTGCACCCCATCAGTACAGTCCAGCAGGAATAGGGGTCATGCTAGGTGCTAGTTAGGAAGCCACAAGAGTCAGAGGGGCAGAAGTGTAACAAGCTTCTTCACTTTCCTATGTTTTCCTTTCCTCCTCTTTAAAAGGGAGCACCCCTCAGAGGACAGATCCTGCACAGCTGGGATGAGGAGGATATATAGTAACATGGTCTTGTTGTTGTAGTTGCTGTGGAGTCAAGTCTGACGCATGGTAACCCCATGTGTGCAGAATAGAACTATTCCATAGGGTTGGTTAGAACTGCCAACCTTTGGCTTGTTGCCAAACCCTAAACTCTTTTTGTCCTACAGGGACCTTCCCAGTGGAGCAGCCCCCCCCCCCCCATATTGTCTATCATTAAGGTAGACAGAAGACCAAAACAGCACACAAGAGAACTAAAGCACTAACCATAAAATGACATGATTTTTAATGGACTTCATTAACATTAAGGACTTTCGTGGGGAGTAGGAAGGAGGGGAAAAATGAGGAGCTAATACCAAGGGCTTAAATAGAAAGAAAATGCTTTGAGAATGATGATGGCAGCAACTGAACAAATGTGCTTTGAATACAATGGATGGATGTAAAGACTGTGATAAGAGTTGTA
Source organism: Nesogale talazaci (assembly GCA_004026705.1). Lineage (NCBI taxonomy): Eukaryota > Metazoa > Chordata > Mammalia > Afrosoricida > Tenrecidae > Nesogale > Nesogale talazaci. Next base: position 2,005 of record PVJH01020971.1, read on the forward strand.
TGAGCCTCCAATAAAATGATGTAAAAAAAGAAGAAATGTTATATACAAGTAGCGGAGGATCATTTCTTTGCAAACTTGCTTCCTTTGGATTTCTTTTTATTTTCTGGTAGCTCTGGCTAGGACTTCCAGTACAATATTATAAAAGAGGCACCATTGTCTGGTTCTATGAGAGTGTACTCTTTCCTTTAGGCATGATGTCGACTTTAGGGAATGATATATTTTAGCATGGATGATATATATATGTATATATATATGAGGATCTATATCATCAAAGAATTCATCTTTTTATCAATTAATAATATGGACTTTTATTAATAAGAAAACAACATTGTTTTGCTATTGCTAAGAGCTGCAATCAAGTTGACCCCTGAGTCACAGTCACCCTGTACACAAAAGGATTGGACCATTGTGATTCATAAGAGTTTCATTGGTTGATTGAAAGAAACAGATCCTTAGAACTTTTCTTTCTGAGTCTGGAAGTTTCACTAAAACTGTTTGTCCATGGACTTTGCACTTGGGGTGCATTGGTCAGGAATTGCACTGGGCTCCTGCCTGTAAGGCAAGACTTCTATTACTGGACCACCACTGTCCTTCACACATTGGGAAGGTGAGGTGGAAAGTACAGATTGCATTAAAAAAAATGGCTGATGGACTATTTCTTCATTTGCACTTTCAGAACCATGCTATCCTCTCATCAAAAGGCGTCACTTATATCCCCTCCTCTTGAACTTTGGTGGATCCTGTGACTGTCTCAACTAAGTATGACAGAAATATGGCATGTAGGGATGACAGATGTATGGATGATATGAGTTTTAATTGTAGTTCATAAAAATACACACCTCTTTATAGACCTGTGTTAGAGTTAGACCAGGTTGACTAGAGAAGCAAATTCAGGGACACTCATGTGTAGAGAGAGTCGGGTGCATAAGTCTGATACTTGTCCCTAAGTTCTATACCACTCCAAAAATTCCTCTTCAGACTCAAAAAGCTCCATGCAATGATGCAGAATGTAGGAAGATTCTGGCTGGGGGTTGACTTGAGAATCTTGGGGTGACAGATGCATCTCCACAGTGCACAGGTCTCTGCAAGTCTCCTTAACTGGAAGGTGAAGGCAGAGAAAGAGAGAAACTTCCCAGGATCCTTCTTAGGAAAAGGCCATACCCACCAGGAGGTACCATAAGGTTGTGATCTGATTGACAGGCTAGACTCCACCCCTTCACCCTATTTATCAATTTGATAGGAGATTATGTAACTACCATAAGACCATCACCCTTGGATTTCAATCCCTATCCTGTGAGGAAGTATAAGCCAGATGGACAAGCTTTTATAGAAAGAGGAGTCACAGTTAAAACCCTTGGTTGTCAACCAAAAGTTTAAATGCTTGAGTTCACCCTGAGGTTCAGGACAGTGGTGTCGAAGGACATCACGGTCAATTGGCACAACCAAAGTCAATAGTCTTCCAAGTCAATATTCTGCTTCCTATTGAAAGGCCATTTAAGGAGCAACTTTCCTGAAGGGTGATGAAAATGGAAAATACATGGACACAGTTGGTCCTCCTGAATAAGAGTTTCCATGATCCCGATATCATCCTGAGAAACTAGATGGGCCCAGCTTCCACTGCCAACTGCTCTGAAAGAAATCATGTTAGAAGGTCCTGAGAAAAGCAGGAGATCAATGTGGGATAAAATTTAAAGTCATACAAAAAAAACAGGCAGACTGAGACTCTGTAAATCCAAGACTATGGTCGTGTTAGTCTGGGTAGGCGAGAGAGACAAATCCATAGAAACTCATATATACATAAGAGGGAGTTTTTTTACATTAAGAAAACAACCCAGTCCAGTCCAAGGTCATAAGTTTGATATTAGCCCACATGTCCAATACCAATCTATAAAATCCTCTTCAGACTTATGAAACACATGCAATGAAGCCAAATGCAGAACAATCACAGGCCAGTGGATAGAAAGTCTTTGGATCCAGTGGTGGTAGAAGCATCTCAGCGCTGACAGATGTCTTTCTGTGGTTTCTCCAGCTTCAGAAGTCTGGTGGTAACATCAGGTCCATGTGGCTTCTCCTCACAGATGTCATGCAGGAAGTCAGCCTTGTCAGTCAAGTGACTCCAAGGGAGTGAACTGAGAGAGATATTGTCTCTTTCCTCCAAGAAGGAAGTGCCGGATTTCCCAGAATTCTCAGGAGAAAACCAGGCCCACACAGAAGCCTCATTGGCTATCTCCAGATTGACGGGCTGGACTCCACCCCTGCACTCTTAATCCTCAAATTGACACCAGATTAGGCAACTGCCACAATGGTGATCACCCTTTCATTTGAGACCAAACTCACCCTGGTGACTCAATTTTTTCCCAAATAGTGGACAAATCTTTAAAGGGTATGCTGGCATAGATCATGAAATGGTTAGTCTTTTGAGATCAAAGGAGTGACAATTGCCTAAGAAAAAACTTCAAGGGGATTGGGAAAGGAGGAGGAATGAAGCAGGAAACACTGAAAGGAAATGGAACAGTTGATGTGACCTCATGGAGGATTACCATCAAGGAGTTGAAACAAAATGTGCATGAATTCATGACCTTCTCTGTCAACCTCCATCCAATCCACAATAAAAAGCTAAAATTAACTAAGGCAAAAAGAAAACTCTGAAGCATACATATCTATTCTGGAACATAACGGGTCATCATGAGTTGCAATGAACTCAAAGACAATTTGACATATATGGAAAAGGACCAAGGCCTCCATCCCTCAACCCTGATGTTGCTCCCAGCTATCGATAAATTCCAACCTACCAGCCAGGTGAGCAGCCATCTGGGAAGCACATGACCCTGTCTATAGTCGAACCACCCCTCCTGTGTTAGGCTGAGTTGTCTAGAGACACAAATCCAATTACAACCATAAATGTACAAGAAATAACCTTATATCAATATATATATATACATGTATATATATATTTCTTGATATATATCAGGAAAACATCCCAGTCTAGTTCAACTCAAGTCTACAAGTCTGATGCTAGTTCCTAAGTCCCTCTCCAGACATAGTTGAAGCCTGAGGACACAGCCAATGCTCACAATTAAGAGGGTTTATTCTGGAAGTTTGTATGTTATCACAAGGCATGATCACATATAGTCCTTGATCTACAGCAACACCTGTCCTCAACCAGTAGCCAAGTCTCTCTAATCCTCAGTTTCTCAGTCAAATGGTCCCTTGTCCTTTGCCTCTATGGGCCAAGAAGTCAGCTTTCTGCTTGACCTCACCATTCCATAATCCTGGCACTGTTGCTCTATTCTGTTTCACAGTGTCCTCGCCTCAACTTCGGATCTCAGCCTCGCTCCTTTGCTCTGTGCCATAGCCTCTGTGATGCAATCTCTAGTGCCTCTGATCTCTCTCTCTTTTTTCTCTCTCTCATGCATGCACGCATGCCTGCACACGCATACTTCAGACAGAGATCAAGAATGTGCTCTGCAATGAATTTATCTCTGTTTCTGAGATAGTTCTCATACACAGAGGAATGACTTTGAGGTATTCTTTTGTCTCTCTGCAGAAGAAAAAACCCTAAAGAAATAAAGGGTGTGACTTGATTCACATCAACTACTAAACATGAGGCCCAATTTCATTTTAGTTCTGTCCATTAGCACAGCAGAGCACTCCCTCCAAAACGGTCTTATAGCCATAGCCATAGCTTGCAGAATTTGTAATATATCACAAAAGGAATCATGATGAGAAGGGCCATATCCCCTTGCTGTCAAGTGAGATCTGACTCAGAATGACCCTCTAGGACAGGGTAGAACAGGATTTCTGAGACTCTAACTCTTGACGAGAGTAGAAACACTCATCTTTCTCAGGCAGAGCAGGTGGCGATTTTGAACTGCAGAATAGGGTTTCACAGCCCTTTTCAAACTGACGAAAAACTCTTCAGGGAGCCTCTCACATCTGCTCTTTTAAATACTTGGGCTTCTTAGGATCTTACTTTGACTGCAGCTTTAGAGTGAACCCAGGATGTACAGCAACCTTACATAGGGAGCCCACAAAACAATTTGAAGCCTCTTCAAAACAATTTGAAGGTCAGGGACTTGCCGAATGCTTATTATTGTTAGGTACCATTGAATCATAGGTACCGTAGACCAATAGCGACTCTATGCACAGCAGAACAAAACACTGCACAGTCCTGCACCAGCCTTACAAGTGTTCCTATGTTTGAGGCCATTGCTGCAGCCACTGTGTCGATCTGTTTCCTTGAGGGCCTTCCTCTTTTTCGCTGCCCTTTCACGTTACCAAGCATGATGTCCTTCTCCAGAGAGTGGTCTCTCCTGACAATATGTCCCAAGATTGTAAGCTGAAGTCTTGCCATCCTTGCCTTTAAGAAGCACTCTGACTGTATTTCATCTAAGACTGATTGGTTTTCCCTTTTAGCAGTCCATGGTACTTTCAATATTCTTCTCCAGCACCACAATTTGAAAGCATCGATTCTTCTTTAGTTTTCCGTATTCAGTGGTCAATTTTCACATATACATGAGACAATGAAAATAAACGTGGCTTAGGTAAGGTACACCTTAATCCTCCAAGTAACATTTTGCTTTTCAATATTCTAAAGAGGTCTTGTGCAGCAATCACAATTAGGTAATTTCAATTACCCAAAGGCAATCACCATTTGATCCCTTATCCAAGCAAGACAAATTCTTGACAACTTCAAACTTTTCTCCATGAGGTTACCTGTTGACCTAGTTGTGAGGAATTTGGTCTTCTTGACCAAAGTTGAGTCATAATCCATAGTGAAGGCCACAATCCCCATCTTCATCAACAAGTATCGCAATTCCTCCTCACTTTCAGCAATCACAGTTGTGTATATTTGTTACTAAGCCTTCCTCCAATCTTCATGCCACCTTCTTGATACGGAGAGTATTCAAAGTTGAGTCACCGGAAACCAACAAAGTTTTAAAAGGAATTGAAAGAACTTGGACTAAAGAGACTTTACATACAACTCAAGAATCAAACTCACTGCCATTGAGTCCATTCTGACCCATAATGACCTATTAGATTAGAACCACCCTTGTGGACTTATGAGACTATAAATCTTTATGGGAACAGAAAGCCTTCCCTTTCTCACATGGAACAGCTGGTGGGTTCAAACATTTGCTCTTGTGGTTAGCCACCCAACTAGTAACCTACCATGCCACCAGACCTTCTAAATTCAAGAACAGGTGATAAGAAGCCATGTTTATGGAAGTCAGAATCGTGATTATCAGAGGGGAAGGCGAGACTTTTCAGGTATTGGAAATATGTGCTATCAGGAGCTGGATGGTAGTTAGATAGCTGTATACCCAAACTCTGACCATCAAGTCAATTCCAGCTCATAGCAGTCCTAATGGTATAGTGGGTTGCAAGGGGTTACCAAGCACAAGATCAACAGATTGAATCCTCATTGGCTCCACAGGAGAAAGATAAGACTTTCTACTCCCTTAACAATTTATTGGTCTTGGAAACTCACAGGGGCTCTTCTACCCTACGCTGTAGGGTCTGCATGAGACAACTGTATAGCTACATTAAAATCCACTGAGCATGGCACTATAAAATAAAAAATTATGTACTTTAATACATGCTATGCCTCAATTAAAAAATTTAATGCACTTAAGCCTCTCTCTTGTTCAGTCTTCAAAGTTCTTTTTATTCTGAATTGCAAGTATAGTGGAATTTTTAGCTAATCATTTTATTAGAGGGCTCTTATAAATCTTACAACAATCCATCATTTAATTATCTGAAGCATACTTGAACATAGGCTGCCATCAACATTTCCAAAACATTTTCTTTCCATATAATCCCTTGGTATCAGCTTTTTTTTCTTCTTCCTCCCTCACCCTCCCACTCTTATGAATTCTTGATCAATTATATATTATTATGTCATATCTTACGCTGTCCATTGTCTCCCTTCACCCACGTTTCTGTGATCCATCTCCCTAGCGAGGGGGGGTGACTATATCACCAACCTTGTGATGCGTTCCCCCTGTCTCCCCTCACCCACCCCCAAGCCCCTACCCTCATGATATCGCCACTTCCATGACTGTTCTGAAGGAGTTTATCTGTCCTGAAGTGTGTGTGTCCAGAGGTGTTATCTGCACCAATGTGTGTACTGTGACTGAGTCAGATTTGTACGGTAGAACTGGGTCATGGTAGCATTGGGGAACTAAAGGAATGATGTGTGTTTCGTCAGTGCTCTGCTGTGGCCTGGTTGACTCATCCCTTCTTTAAACCGCTTTTGGGAGTGGGGTGTCCAATTGTCTACAGATGGGCTGTGGGTCTCCACTCCAAACATTTAAATCTCTTAAGAGAGTGTCTATAATATAGAAGTAAACCAAGCCCCCCTCACTGCCACTGCGTCCAAGCCACGTGACAACAACCCCCTAGGACAGGGTAGAATGCCCTGTGAGTTTCTGGGGCTGGAGCTTTTTATCGGAGTAGAAAACTCCATCTTTGTCCCGCAGAGGGACTGGTGGCTTCCAACTGCAGCTTTGCAGTTAGCAGCCCAATGCTTACTCACTACACCACCGGGCCCCCTGCCCTAGACATGCTATGTGTGGTAAGTGTGTGATATCATGCCCCCAGCTGCACCTGATAGCTAAAGGTTGCCACATAATCGCAGAGCATGGCAATCTTCGATAGAAGTCCCGCCAGCTGTCAGATGAAGGCAGATGAAAAGGTTTACTAACCACTTTCTCTTCCCAGGTCAGGTTTGATAAGGCTCCCAGGCTTATCTATCTTGTCCCCAAGTGAACTCTCCACAGCAGAGGGCCCTGAAAGAATAAACATGAAATGGAGGTTTGTTTTAACCACTCTAGGGCTGGGGGGAAATGGATTTTTTTTGAGGGGGTGGCATCACTACCCTGGTGGGAGTAGGAAGCCCAGCCTTGCTCCTGGAGAGCTACTGCTGGATTTGAACCGCCAACCCTGTGGGCCGCCGTCCCGCACACAACCACAATGCCACCAGGGCTCAGCCGGGAAACTGACTTAAAAAAAAAAAAGCACAGTAAATAAGGCAGTTTCTGCTCTCATACCTTTCCTGGGCTCAGCCTTCCTCAGAAACTGCATGAAAGGATGCATTCTATGGGGACTATGACCCACAGATCTCCCAGACAGATCATCTCCAACAGGAACTGACCCCCAGAAGGATGGGTTGGATTAAGGGTCTCTTTGCCACAGTCCAGAATGGAGCTAAGATTGCTAAGGCAGCTGTCAGCGACAGGAAGCAAGGCATGGCCACAGGCACCACAGGGAACTTTCCAGGTCCTGGACCAAGGACAGGATGAAGGGGGTTGACACTTTGCCAACTGCCAGTTTCTGTAGAACATGTTCATCTTTTAGCCTATCTGCTGGATCTCCCTCGTGAAGCAACCTCACTGAAGCGCTATGTTTCAACACCAAAGTCCAAAAGTGTCCCTGACTCTACAGTAGGAGTCCTGGAGGGCATTGGTTGAGCACTCTCAGCTGCTAGCCCAAAGGTTCAAAGCCACCAGCTGTTCTGCGGGTAAAAGGTGTGCAGCGTGCTTCCCTCAAGACTTGCCACCACAGGAGCCACCAGGAGTAGTTGCACTATAAGGAACCAACACTCACCAGCCACATGCGTGGACCCAGTTGTTTCTGTTGTTGTTATTGTGTGCTGCAGAGTCAGCCCTAGCTCACGGGGACCTTGTGTGTAACAGAGCATGTTACCCTGTTGTGTCATCTTTATGAGTGCTGCGATGTTCGAGTCCATTGCTGAAGCTATTGCATCAATCCATCTTCTTGAGGGTTTCCCTCATTTTGATTGGCCCTCAAGGTCACCAAACATGATCGCATTACTAGCGGTTGGTCTCTCCTGCGATATGGTCAGAGTGAGGGAGCTGAAGTCTTGCTGTCCTTGCTCCTAAGGAGTCTTTAGTTGATTTCTTCCAGGATTTTTTTTCCCCTTGGAAATGCCACTTTTACAATTTTTCAAAACGAGCTATAATATATGTATTAAATACCAACTAATAAAATAGTTCAGTAGGAAGCAGCCTAATTTCTACAAATAGTCTTTCTCTGTTCGCCCTTAACACCTCTATTCATCTACTTCTCATATTCAAATGATTACGAAGTCATAAGTCCATCTGACATCCTCCTCCTTCTCTCAGCTCTCATTCTAGCAGTCTAGGCGACTTTCATTTCTTACCTGAGTCGCTCGAGTAGTCTGGTTGGTTTCATATTTACTTCTTCATCTCTCTCTCCATCTAACCTATGCTCTCACCAGAGTGACCATTGAGAAACACACAATTTTTTTCCCATTCCCCCTCTACCCTCCACAGAACACAGCAGCCTCTTCCTAATGCTTTGAGACTAAACATGACTTCCTAATGTGGGCATGTGTAGTCCAGAAGTAGGAAGTAGAAGGACCTACCTCTCCAGGTTTATCTTGAATCAAGCTTCCCCTAGTCCCACACTCAGATCAGACTTGATGCCGGGACATCCACAGAATCTTATACTGTCTTCTGAAGACTGCTGGTCTCTGGAGTGGTCTGCTTTTACTTAGTCAAATCCTATTCTTCCTTCAGACTTCATTCCAATCATCACTCATCAGAGATCAAAGGCAAACTCAGCCTTTGCCATTCCCTATAGTTAAAAAGCATTTCACTTATTGGTGTGATTGCTGTCCAACTGAATAAAAGATAAGTAACCTATTTCAGGGCAGAGATGATATATGTCTTGCTTGTCATTGTGTTCCAGGGCCGGGCCTAGTGGTTAACACATGAAGATGCTCAATTTGCTGGCGATGTATGACTGAGTCGCATGTCAGTGGAACACAATCAATAATATCTTTTGTCCCAAATAGGCATGAGATTTTGACAAAAATAACAGGAATGCTCTAGCAGGATAATTCCTCAAGATCTATTGAAGATCTTTCGTCGTCTTCTTTGACGTCACCAGGAACTCAGGAAGATGCATGACTCATGGCCCAAAACACAGTGTCTGCATGCATAATCTGACAAGATTGAACTGAAACTCAGGGAGGAGTCGTTCACCCAGTAAAGGCATAGCCCATGAGAAGAGAAGCTCCAATGTAATGTTACTACATAGTTTACTACTACATAGTAAAATACGCTCCCTAATGATCCCCTGCTCTGTTCTTCAACCAGGTAAGAGCTGCTCCTTCTGGATGCAGGTGTGATCAGGGATCATCTTCCCAATTTGGCATCTGACTTTGTGTAATGGGTTTAATAGTTATGTTAGACAGGGTTTCTAGAAAAACAAAATCAGAATGCTAATAATTTTGTATACATTTATATAGATAGGTAGATAACATAAGAAATAAATGTTTAATCTATAAAGCAGTACACATGGCTAAGTGCAGTTCACTCCCATAAGACACCTATGAGACACTGGCAGAACTTCAAGTCTTGAGGGTGGCCAAGTAGTTCTCTGCAGAGCAATTCAGGCTACCTGGCCACAGGCAGAAATAGCAAGACAGGTCACCAACAGTCAGCCAGATGACAAGGTCTGACAGTCCCCAGCTCCAGAGATGTATATTCCAATAGTGTGTCAAAACAGGTCTTGAAGGAACCTTAAACTATAGTGATACAGTCCACAGGTTAGATGTCCCACAGGTAGTGTAGGTTGCAAATTGAGGCACAGAACAAGCAATGCAGCCCCACACTGGTCCGATGATCAGAGAGCAAGAGACAGAAAAGGAAAGGCTCCCAGAGCCATTTATCTTTCTGTCCTTCAATTAATCCCACATGTATCCATTGGCCATGTTGGCACAATTAATGTTAACTCTCTCAATAGTGCTCCTCAAAAACTCTTGTTCCATGAAACCTTAGATTATGACTTAATTGAAAATTGTGTTTTTGCAAAAGTAGCTAATCAAAGGACCTCACGATGAAATCATCTGAGCCTTATAGTCTTTGTAAAATAAGAAGGGACAGAGAGGCTCACAAAGTAAAAGGCTGTCTCAAGGCAGAGGGAAGCTGAGGTTAAGAATTAGGTTGGGACAAACTAAAGAACACCTGGGCCACCCAAAGCTGGAGAAGAGGAAGAAGACTTCTCTGGAGAGACTTGAGAGGAAGTGGTAGTGGTTTGGGTGGGGGGGGCGGGGGCGGGCGGGACGTTCTGCTGACAAATGGACTTGGGGTTTGTGACCTCCCAAACCATGAGAGAACAGATTTGGGTTGTTTTAAGCTACAACTTTTTTGACTATTTCTTATGCTAGCCCCAGAAAACATATAAAATTAAAAACCCCAAACCAAACCCAATACCACGGAGTCAATGCTGACTCTTCGCGGCCCCATAGACGAAGGTAGAGCTAGACTGTAACTCCTCAAGGGGGAGGGAAAGGCTTGTCTGTCTCCCTTTGGAGTGGCTGGTGGCTGCTGATCCTGAAGATTGCCGTCCAGTAAATAACCACTGCCCGACCGGGTCTCAAATGCACCTTGTTTATGGTGATGGCCACAAGGTCAGAACACTCCGAACACACGCTTGATGAGCAACTTGTAGTCTCAACAATAGAGGGGAGTGGACTAAGTGAAAAGGGAATCCAAGAACCTAATGCAAAGGTGCCAACATTTAGAAAGAGAATAGAAAAGGATTGAGATACAGAGTTGGAGAAAAATGAGGTAACTAAGAAAATAATCTTCTACTACCCACACAGCCTAATATGGTCCATGATGTTAGGAGAAGACGTGGATATAATGGCTAAATCACCAGAGTAAGACCACATGGGGCTGTCTCCTGTCCCAAACTAACCTTTGCAGTCAGGGTGTACTTAATCCTGGGGCAGGAAGGAACTTTTATTTCAGCTGCATTCAAAGTCATAGCAATGGATTGATCGTAAGACTATCTGAAAATGACAATTTAGGGTGATGATCTCTAGTTTTCCTGATACATTATTCTTGTCAGCACCAAAAAGTTGGAAGTCATTTTATTTCAATAGGAAATAAATTTGGAGAAAGTATCATCTGAGGTTTCAGTCCAGTTAGAGATAGTGTCACTCATACTTGAGATTCAAAACTTTGGGATCATCAGCCTTCAAATGCAACCTAAATAAAGAAGGTGTTGCTGTTGTCCATTATGATTGAGTTGGTTGCAACATGTGGCAGTCCTGTACTCTGGTGCCAATTTGATTAAGCATGTAGGCATGGAGTCTAGCCTGTTAATCTGGAGAGAGCCAATGAGACCTCTGTGAGGGCATGGCTTTCTCTGGGAATTCTGGGAAATCTCACGATATTTCCACCAGGGAGATGCTAGAACATTAACTCAGTTTCTGGGAGACACTCTACTGACAAAACAAGATGGCAGCATGCTACTAGACCCTAAATTCTGAAGAAGCCTGAGGAGAAGCCACATGGATTTACCCTGATGGAACCAGACCTCTGGTGCTGGAGAAGCTTCGTGGAGACTCCTGACAGTACTGAGATGTTTGGGAGGCCATGAAGAGACTCCTGCCAGTGCTGAGATGCTTCTACTGCCATTGGATACACAAGACTCTGAACCCACTAGCCTGTGATTGTCTTGGTGTCATTGCAGGTACTTGGTAAGTTGGAAGGAGACTTCATAGACTGGTATAGAACATATGGGCTAATATCGAACTTATGATCTTGGACTGGACTGGGTTGGGATACTTTGTCAATGTTCCATTCCTCTTGTATATCAACCTCTCTCTTATAAACATATGCTTGTTTATGTATTTGTTTCTCTAGTCTGCCCAGACTAACACACAGCTCACAGCAACCCTATGTACAACAGAAGGAAACACCACGAGGTCTTGCACCAGCGTACAAGTGTTCGTATGTTTCAGCCTATTATTGGAGGAGCCACTGTAGCCATTCATATTATCGAGGGTCTTTCTCTTTTGGGGGGCCCCTCTACTTTACCAAGGATGGTGTCCTTTTCCAGGGCTTGGTCCCTCCTGATAGCATGTCCAGAGTGTCTGAGATGAAATCTTGCTATCCTTGCTTCTAAGGAGTGCTCTGCCTACATATCTTTTAAAACAGATTTGTTTGTTTTTTTGGCAGTCCATGGTTCTTTCAGTATTCTTTGCCAGCACCATAATTCAGATGCATTGATTCTACTTCAGTCTTATTCAATGTTCAAATTTCCCATGCAGATGAGGTTATTTACAATGCCATGGGGTGGGTCAGGTGCATCTCAGTCCTTAAAGTAACCTCCTTGCTTTTCAGCATTTTAAAGAGGACAGCAGGAACTTCAGTCTTGGGATGTGAACTAACATGAAGGATGGTTACAGTATAGTGCGGTTGGGTCAATCATCCACAATTTAAATTCAGGGTGTGACAGTTTTGGGTCTGTCACAAGAATCAACGAGGGAATGTACAAGGCACCAAGGAGTCCTGATGGAATAGTAGGTTATGTCTTGAGCTACTAACTACAAGCTCAGCAACTCAAACCCACCCACCACTCTGTAGAGGAAAGATGAGGCTTTCTACTCCCATAAATATTCATACCAGGTCACTGTGGGGATCCCACAGAGGCAGTGGATTCTACCTTGTCCAATAGGGTCAGTAGGAATCAGAACTGACTCAACAGCAGTGAATTTGGAGTTCTGGGTACAAGATGTTGCATGTGTCTCAAAAGATCCACCCTGTGTGACTGTCCAACATGATAGTCATTGGTCTGTGGGAACCATGGGACAGAGTGACAGGTGGTCTGCCTTCCTGGCCCATAGAGGCCAAGGCCAGGAGACCACATGGCTGAGAGACAAAGCACTGGAGAGAGACTTGACTGCTTCCTGAGAAGACCAGAGACTGTATCCTTCCTGTGAGCCGTTCCTGACTTGTGGCGACATTACCTTCCCTCATAAGCCCCCTTGATTGCGAGTCTTGTCTGTGTGTTCTGTGTGGTTATTGCAACAAATTGTGGAGCACAGCATGGATGTAGAATCGTGGGGGAGGAACGGTTGGTGTCAGAATAAGTGAAAGAGGATGGACCACCAAGGTCTTTTTGAGCCCTGCCACGTGGCAATAGGAAAGTCCTGGGAGGTCAGAGAAGACCTTCAATTGTTGTGTATTGCAGCTACTGTCTAGTGTTCCTCAAGAATATTGAAATGACCATGGAGTATCAGAAAAGAAAGGAGCCCGGGGAGCCCCGTCGTTACAGCTCAGGCTGCTGGTTAAATGACCCGCTGTTATAAACAGTTAGTTGATCCATGGGAGGAGGAGGAGGCTTTCCTGTGAAGCATGGCAGTCTTGGAAACGCCCAGGGGCAGTTCTGTCCTGGCCTGTAGGCTTGTTATGAGTCAGAATGGACTCGATGGCAGGGAGCATGGTGTGGGATCAGAGAATAAGCAAAGACGTACAGTCCTTTTCCATGGAAAAGGATAGCCTACTTCAGAAAATAGTGAGTAAGAGGGTCACCCACCTCAAATCAGTGAGTGGATTGACAGGGAGACTGCCACACCACGTTCCAACAGAAGAATGGTTAGACTGGGGCAGGGGTAGGCAGGGGGTAGTTTTGTGCAACAGGGCTGCTGCGAATTGGAAGCAATTTGACAGCCTCAACTACAGTAAGCCTGTAGAGGAGACAGGCTCAGGGGGTCCCAATGTCTGCGGGGTCCCAATGCATCTTCCCCCAGCTTTCCATCTTAAGAAAACCTGAACTCTTTAAACATAGTTTTCCTTTTACCGAGGGAACTGCTCTTGCAGCTGGTAGTGCAGTAGTTCCTGGCTCCTGTGTCTGCAACGATATTAAACCACCGCTAGAATGGAAACATCTACATGTCCTAGATCCATGTCAGTCTCTCAACCGTCAATTGTGGCTGACAGAGGCCTTCCAAAGCAAAGTCACACGGGCGCAGTCAGCAGCGCAGGGGGAATGCTGAGTTACGGAAGGTACTTGAAGCATAAAAATGCACACGATTGACAATTCAAAATCTGCTGCTTGGTAAGGATCTACGATCCTTGATTCTGAGTCCGCTCCATGTTCATTAATAAGAGTATGTGAGTGGCCTTGTTCTCTGCCTTTCTCTGTGGTTGCCGCTGACACCTCCCAGTTCTCGCCAGCCTTGGGTCCACAGGCTCCTAAAGATAGATCACCATGACTTCAATTACGCCGCAGAGTTCTGATGGGGAGATATTTGAAGTGGGTGTGTACAGGGACATTCTTAACAGAACCTATGAATCTGAGAAAAAGGCCTAGAAAGCTCAGGATGCTGCTGTGACTCCTTAGGTAGCTGAAACCAGCGCTTCCACGTCTCCTGGATTATTCTAGTCTTGAGTCAGGCAGAAGCAGCTGAGTATCCTGCATTTCCATAACTCCTGGAAAGAACTCCAGTCTTGAGATAATAAGACCTGAGAGCAGTTCACTGATATTTTTCCTCCTTAAACCTCTGAGACACAGCCTATTAGAATACTTCTAACTTCCCTATAGTAACAGCTAAGATCCTGTAATGATTGGACAGTAAAATCCTGTAATGTGATTGGATGAAACAGTTTGTAAGACAATTGGACGGCTGGCTCAGCCAGCTACACCTCATTTACATAGCCCACAGTGTAGGCCAATCATTTTTCATGCAGCAAACCCATGACCATATAAGGAAATGTTTGGAAACCCGGAAGTATGATCTGATTGGTCAATGAAATCTATATAAGCCTTGCATAAGCTGCAGTAAAGTTAGATGTGCACCTGGAGCCTGGTCTCTGAAATCTGTATTGGTGGCTCCGTCTCCTTCACTTCCCTGTGTGCTGGACCTGTTCCCATAGATGTGGAAATTGCCAAGCAATCTGTGACGCTCAAGACCACCTTGGAAGATTTGGGACTGGATGATAAAGGAGATGATGTTCCAGTTCCTTTACCAAATGTTAATGCAGCAATATTTAAAAAGGTCATTCAAAGGAGCCCTGGTGACATAGTGGTTATATATTGGACTGCAATCTGCATGTTTGGAAGTTTGAAAAAGGTCATTCCGTGGAGCACCCACCACAAGGATGATGAGAAGAAAGGGAAAGGAACAGAGGAGATACGAGTTTGGGACCAAGAATTCCTGAAAACTGACCAGGGGACGCTCTTTGAACTTATTCTGCTTGCAAACTACTTAGGCGTTAAAGGTTTGCTTGCTGTTACATGCAGGACCGTTGTCAATATGGTCAAGAGGAAAAGCCCTGATGAGATTCACAAGGTTGTCAATATCAAAAATGACTTTAGTGGAGAGGAGGAAGTCCAGGTGCATGAAGAGAACCAGTAGTGGGAAAAGAAGTGAAATGTTGTGCCTAACACGGTAACACTGTAAGGATAATTCCAGACACTGGTTGCACAGCGCTATTTATAATTGTTAATATTAGACAAAACAGTAGACAAATGCATCAGCAAACCTATTGTAGGAGCAGAATATTGCCCTCATTGGATGTGGAGTATGGATTCTAAAGCGTATAGCTCAGTTTCTCCTAGCGTGATCAAAAGTTTTGTTTCTTTTTTTCTCTTTTTTTTGGGGGGGGTGGGCATCACTGCTCTCTGGTGGTGGGAATAGGAGGCCCAGCCCCACTGCTGGAATTGAACCTCCGTCCCAGTGGGCCGCAGTCCCGCGCACAACCACCGGGGCTCAGCCCTCTTTTTCTTTCTTTTAATAAATAAACTGAACCATGGGTTCTCTATAGGAAAAAAATAATACACATACATACTCCAAAAATATGCATTATTTGATGATAGGTACTGAATTCACCTTCTACCATAATCTGCATATACTATGGTCATACGAGACATTTCACTTCTGAAAAAGCAGTCACTCGTTTCTTAGTTTTACAAATCAAGAGAAAGAACTCTCAATCAGCTTACTATGTACTGCTTAGAATCAGATGAGTCTATGGGTGCTATCATGTTAAACGGTATGCAAAAATTATTTTTGCCAGCCTTAATACCTAGTGGTCAGTGGTAAATTCTAATATTGGCTGATTAACTCAACTTAAGAATGAGTGTTCTGTAGTAAATTCTAATATATCCTGGTTAACTTTACTTAAGTATGTGTGTGCTATGGTAAGTTCTAATACAGACTAGTTAACTCAATAAAAATGATAACGGCAACAAATATTGTTAACATCAAGCAAAAAGAATTCTGGCCAAGGATTCAAATTCATGATTCTTAGTTTCTTTGCTAAATCAGAAAAGGAAACTGAGCTTTTATCTATTTTTTTAAATATCAAAGTCATAAGGAACCTTTTAAGTATTAATATAAGATGTCTCTGTTAAAGATAGTGATTTATGAATATATGTTGACCTAAAGACAATGGGCATCTTTGAAGAGACTCTTGGATAAATTGTTGGATTCTTATCCAGAAAATAAATGTAATGATGGACCAGAAGGCAGAAAAATGCTTTTGCATAACTCTTTCCATTTGCATTTGAGTTCCAACCATTTCCATGTGAAAGGTCACACCTCAAACTAACAAGGTGGTCAGTCAGGGATGGGCTGCATCTGGGTAATGAGTTTGCACTAATGTGGATGTTCTGGACACTGTGTCTAGACATCTGCTTATTTAACTTGAACTTGGGACTCATTGGGACTCATCCCAGTTCTTGTACTCTCAGCCTAGCCTTACATGAATCATTTGGATGAACTCCCCAGAGGGCCATTTTCAGATCTATCACACGGAGGAAAATCTGCCAACCTTTCCATCTTGTGTTCCACTCAGCTCAAAGAGATATGCAAAAATGTCACCCCTAAGTATTCTTGCAGGATTGAAATAGATGGGGGTAATATTCCTTAGAAGAAAGATGCTGCGTCAACAAATAAAGGAAGGCACTTATGTTGAAATAAAAACTCCTATAAAAGTACTTTCAACAAGATAAATTATATAACTGCCTTGATAAAGGCAGAATGATCAGAATGGACTCACTTTCCTTTCCTGGTACATGTTGAGTTTGGAAAATGCACACAGACACACACCTGCATGTCTATGCTCATCTATATATATTCTGATGATAGACAGTGAAATCATCACTATGTTTTCTCCACACAAAGATGATTGAAAATACAACAAAAATGTGAGATTGGTTGCCTGCTTTTTTTCTCTTCTTTGACTGATACTTAAAAGAATGAACGTGTTGTTAGAAGGCACCTTTGTTGCAAATGCCATCATGGAAACAACTTCAATGGTTTTACCATGTCCTGAAGAAATTCATTAAGTCCTCCTTGGGAAAATTGCTTTAGTTAGAGGATTTGCTTTGGCTTTTGTGAAGACTACAAGCCTAATCTTTCTTTTGGATGCATCTACAATTCTTTTTTTTTTACACATCAAAAAACTCTATTTTATTGGTGTCATGACATCTGTTCCAAAGAAAACCAAAGTTTAGGTCATCAAGCAAACATCAATAAACTCTACAAACCATCTTTTCTGATCAATGCTATAAAATTAATAATCAACCATAAGACCATCAAATACATTAAAATTGAACACAATTTAAATATCATCGGGTGAATGAAGAAATGACAAAAGATACCTTGAGCAACAGAAGAAAGAACTAGGTGGAAAAAGACATCCAGAGAAGTATAATTAAAGGCATGTACATATGCAAATACATTAATATATATATGGGTCTGTATCAAGGTAGCACACAGACATTGGACCTCGACTCAAGTTCTCCCTCAATGCAAGAACCATCTGTTCTAATAACCTGGCATTCTGTGATACTCACCTTCCATACAATATCTCTGAAGTCAAAATGGGTACATGAGCAAAGGAAGTAAATAAAGCCCAGATATTAGAAGATATAGCATCTGGGGTCTTCAAGGCTTGAAGTTCAACCAGTGGCCATCTAGCAGGTAAGCAACAAAGCCCACATGGAAGAAGCACACTAACCTGTGCGACTACAAGGTATCAGGCATCAGAAGACCTAAAACATTCATACCAATGTGAATTGGGGGCCGGGCAGAGTGGAGACCCAAAGCCCACCTGCAGACAATTGAACACCCCTCACAGAAAGGTCCCAAATAAGGGATGAGCCAGCCAGGGTGAAGTATAGCACCATGGTGTTAGTCTGTGTAGACTAGAGAAACAAATTCCTAAGCACGCATATGGATATAAGGAAAAGGTTTATATACAAGAGGAATGGAACATTGACCAAGCATCCCAACTCAGTCCAGTCCAAGGTCATAAGTCCTATATTAGCCCATATGTCTGATACTAAGCTATAAAGTCTACTTGTGACTCATAAAGCACGTGCAATGACGCCAGAACAACCACAGGCCAGTGCATGCAGAGTCTTGTGCATCCAGTGATGGTAGACGAATTCTGATTCTGGCAGGGGTCTCCCCATGGCTCTTCGCTTCCCAGGACTCGGGGTCCATCAGCACTACCCCTTGGCGGTAGAAGCATCTCAGCACTGGCAGGAGTCTCTACGTGGCTTCTCCGGCCCCAGAGGTGTGGTACCATTAGGGTAAACTCATGTGGCTTCTTCTTCAGCTCCTCCAGTCTTCAGGAATCAGGATCAATCAGCATGCTGTCATCTCTTCTTGTCAGTAGTTCGTCTGCAAAGAACTGAGTTGCATCTACAATTCTTGACTTGACTCTGGATCTTTATTCTCCTATGCTTCCCCACTCCATTAGTCCTCTCTGTAGTAAAGCAGAACCACTTAAATTCCATGATATCAAATGACAAGATCACGGTAGTTGGACCACACAGTTTGGAATCAGCTTCTTGAACCAGCCATTGGGGCCTAAGCAAATTAATTAAGTTCTATGTGCCTGTGTTTCTTTGCAGCATGGTGGCTTCTGAGTTGGGTTAACTGCAAGGTTAACTGCAAGGTCCAAACTCACCAGTCATTCCATAGGAAAAAAAGAAAAGTGTTTTGCTCCTATGAAGATTTACAAAACCCAGGGTTAATAACCCTATAGGGAACACAAGTTGAGTAAGGCTTTCAGGAGGAGGGGATAAAAGGGAGAAGGGAGGTGGGCTCAAAGGGAGACAGTGCCAAGAAGTCCCTGTAGAAAAGGAATGCCTGGAAATTGATTGTGGTAGTGATTGTACATTTCTACTTGACGTGGTTGAACGATGGAGTGATATGTGTAATAAATCTCAATTAGTAATAAATTTAAAATATGTAATTAAAAATTAAAATAAATAATTTGCTGTCTCAGAAACCCCAGGGGGCAGTCCTGCCATGGCCTGTAGAGTTGCTCTGAGGTGGGATTGACCGGATACCAGGCAGTGGGCTTGGTATGCTTCTTCAATCTATAATGTAAAGATCATAATAGTTTGAGCCTTGTAGGTTTGTTGTGATGACTAATCCTGGTGAACTGTGTGAAGATAGTCTATGCTCAATTCATGAAAAATTCTCATGCTATTTGGCAGCAGCATCATATTTTAACAATTATAAGCACATACGTTTAAACCTTTATTTTAACCTCAATAGACTGCTTCCTAAAACTCAGTGGTGTCTTACATTGCTCTTAGCAAAGATGATACTTGTGTTAAAGTTGTTTGAGAACCTCCCATGACATTTTGTGATATGATCATGAAGATTCCATCACCAGAGAGCCGTAGTTCCCATGAAACATGAGTATCTACTGAGATAGAATAACTGTGTGAGTTGAAGACAAGCGTCCTAGACTCCCTTGCCTGGCTCTCTCATTGACTGTGTCCTTCACAAGTTGCTTAACTTCTCTAAGCCTATGTTTGCCCAGTGAATGGGCAAATAATGGTATTTACTCCAGCACGTTTATGTCATCATTGAATTATATGCAGAGGGCAAAGCCCATAGCCTGATATACAGTAAAAAATGGAACCAAACTCATGGCTGTCAAGTCATCTGACTCACAGAGACCTTCTAGAACACAGCACAATAGCCCCGATGGGTTTCCGAAGCTGTAAATCTTGATAGGAGTAGAAAGCCTCATCTTTCTCCTGCAGAGTAGCTGGTGGTTTTGAACTGCTGACCTTGTGGTTAGTAGCCCACAGATTACTTCATTTTGGTACCTAGTAAGCACATAATAACAAATAATAACTCCTAGACTTATTTTTAAAACCTTTTTACAATGTGTAATACTATGTTTACCTGCGTAATAGTTAGCTGCAGTCAACTACTTCTCAGGGCTACATTTATTTCTCACTTCCATAAAAAGAATTTCCTTTAGTGGACACAGCTTTATAGACAGGAAAACAGAAGCACAGTGAGATGAAGCAACTTGTCAGGGACATACTGTTCCTAACTGCCAGGGAGAGAGAGGGACACTTCTAAAACCCATACTCATCACCTCTCTGAAGACCTACGTCCACGAGTCCTGTGTGCTCAGAAGGCAGGTCTGTGTTTGCTTCATTGTGGTTTCACACCCCCCCCCCCCCCAGATAAAGTGTCCACTATCTGGTCCCACCTGGACTGACCTTTGGAGAGTTCAGACAAATCCTGGCAAGGGCCAGTGGTTGCAGAACTAATAAACTGAGCATGTCGACTTGGCAACACTCTTGGTTCTCTGTTTACTTAAAAAGAGAGAGTGAGAGAGCGAGAGTAAAGGGAACACTCTTGTTTCAAGCAATGGAAATGTATCCAGCTAAGAAATGTTCATTTCTGCTCTGAAAAGGATCACATGAGAAGGTCCTGGACAGAGTGGGGGACAATTGTGGAACCGTCTATTTGCTTAAAGTATGCAGCCTTGGAAACCCAATGGGGGTAACTGCTCCATCTTATAGGCTCAGTAGTTCAAACCCGCCAAATGTCAACAGGTTCGTTCTTGGTGTGTTCATTTTTTTTTCTGAATACCGAATAAGTGCTAGGTGCCATGAAGGCAATGAAAAATAAGAGAGCATGTCTATTCTTCTAGAACACGCACCCAGTTAATCAGTAAGCGGGGGAAGAAAGAGGAGGGCAGATTATGTTTGCTCACCTAGTGAAAACTATATCCAACATCGCCCACAGGAGATTTACATATCATTTTCTTTTAGGATCATAACAGATACTAAAACAGTCTTTGTAAAGGTAATAACACAAGATTGAAAAGGAGAATTGGGCCTCAGAATTTGCAAAGCACAGACCTGTATACCCCAGCCACTGTGAGGGCCAGACAGATCTGTGAACTTGGCAGTCAGCCCTGCCGGGCCTCTTTCCCAAGGCTGCCCTGCCTCCCCATCCACCTTTCCCTCGACTTCAAACGCACTTGCTGAAGCCAGACCCTTGCTGAGCAAAACACTCAGCCAATGCCAGGACCTTTCTCACTGTCTGGAGAGCCCCACCTGGACAGGGAACATGCAGACCAAAAGGACAGACCAAACGGACAGCCAGTGCCTGCACCCACATGCATAGCTGTGGTTTCAGGTGCTCGACTACCCGGAGTTCCTTGCATGTTGGGTCACCTTCAGCTGGTTTTTCCAGAGTAGTTTTAGAAGAGAAAGAGCAAGAAAGACGTGCTCACCTCACACTTGCACAACAGCCTGCGGCAGGGAAAAGAAGACTGTTCCCTTTCCCAAGATGTGTACACTTAGTGCTGCCTCGAGGGCAGTGGTTCTCAACCTTCTTAAGGCCACTACCCTTTCATGCAGGTCCTCATGCTGTGGTGACTCCCAACCATAAAATTACTTGCGTTGCTATTTCATCCCTATAAATTTGCTACTGTTATGAGTCAGACGACGCCTGTGAAAGGGTCATTTGACCCCCAAAGGGGTTGCGACCCACAGGTTGAGAACCAGTATCTGGAGGTTCCCTGCCTGCAAGCAGAGGCAGTGGCTTAGACAGGGGTGGTTGAGTGTCAGCCCAAAGGGAGACTACCCTTCATTGCTTTACCTTTTTATGGTGAACTGGGTGGAAGTTTTCAGAGTAGATCATTCCTATAATCAACAATTCATATATATTTTCTTAATTTTTTAATTTTGTTGTCAGATGGTTGAAGTTATTTCTAAAATTCTTTTTTTCCCCCAATGATTTTATTGGGGGCTCTTACAGCTCTTATAACATTCAATACATCATTTATATCAAGCATATTTGTACACATGTTGCCATATTCATTTCCAAATATTTTCTACTTGAGTTCTTGGTATAAGCTCCATCCCCCTCCTTTTTTTTTTTTTTAATAAATCATTTAATTGGGGTCTCATACAACTCCCATCACAATCCATCCATACATCAATTGTATGCAGGCCACATTTGCACACTTGTTTTCATCATCACTCTCAAAACATCCTTCCTCCACTTAGGCCCCCAGTACCAGCTTCTCATATTTCCCTCCCCTCCCCCTCGCCCATGAACCCTTAATAATTTACAAATTGTTATTACTTTTTCATATCGTACACTGTCCAATGTGTCCCTTCACTCACTTTCCTGCTATCTGTACCCCAGAGAGGAGGTTATATGTAGATCCCTGAAATTGGTTCCCCCCTTCTATTCCACTATCCCTCCACCCTCTCAGTATCACCACTCCCACCACTAGTACTGAGGGATCATCTATCCTAAATTCTCCATGTTTCTGACTCCAGTGTACATCTCCTGGTCTACGTGGATTTGTCTGGTAGAATTGGGATCATGATAGTGGGTGGGAGGAAGCCTTTGAGAACTAGAGGAAAGTTGTATATTTCATTGTTACTATACTGTACCTTAACTGGCTCATCTCCTCCCTGCAACCCTTCTGTAAGAGGATGTCGCTTCATCTATTGATGGACTTTGGGTCTATCATCAGCTTTCTTTACCACCTTTGCTTATGTACACATTTGTCTTGAGCAATCATATCAGGAAAGTGAGTATGCAATGTTATGATGTTTGGTTCTTGAAGCCCGATAACTGATACCTTTGACATCTCATGGTCCCACAAGCTGGTGTGCTTCCTCCGCGTGGGCTTTGTTGCTTCTGAGCTAGATGGCTGCTTGTTTACTTTCAAGCCTTTAAGACCCCAGACGGTACATCGTTTGATAGTTGGCCACCATCAGCTTTCTTCACTACCTTTGCTTATGCACACATTTGTCTTTGGGATGGTGAGCATCACGCATTTTATGTCAATGCATCCCTTGCGATCTCCTCCATGTACCATCACATATCCCACTTCTCCCCGAGTTTCCTGTTTTCATCCCTCCTCCCTAATCCTCCGAACTTTGTCCTGGAGTGAATGCAGTCCTTTTGATTTTAAATGGAAGTGAGTTTTGTGCTAGATAGACCTGAAGATTAAGGGCTCCTTAGTTTCTGGGAGCCTGTATCACTAGTACGCTCAAACAAAAAAATAAGCCCCCCACTCATGACCACTAAGTGGATTCTGACTCACTGCGACCCTAGAGCACACAATAGGGCATGTTCTGTGGTTTTCCCAGGCTGTAACTTCATGGGAGTGGAAAGCCTCCTCTTTTTCCCACAGAGCATCTGGTAGTTTCAGACCGCAGCCCAATGTGTCACCCAGTATGCGCCTCCAATAGGGGCGTTAAAGTTCACATTGAGTACCAATTATGGCAGCAAGATTCTTCTATCTCTGGGCTCTTGCTGGTGGACACAAGGTGTCTCTCTATCTATCCATCCACCTCGAGGCCAGATTTAATATTTGGATGCTTTCCCTTCTACCCTCTGGCTGAAAATCTAACTTTGAAAGTCAAAACTGTAACTATAAAAGAATGAGCAGTGGTTGCTCATACCTTCCTGTCACCAGAGACCAGAAGAACTAGCTGGTGCCTGGGCACTACTGTCACCATTCGGAGCGACACCACAACAGAAAACTCCAGTTAGATTGGTTACAAAAAAGTGGAGATCAAACTTCAAAGTGCAAAACAAGCTTACAAAAAACGAGATAGACTGGTAGGATAGGGACTAGAGAAACCAAAGACTTATTGCCCTAAGGGAATCTTCTCTTTTTAAACTGAAGACTTTCTTGGGGGCCACCTTTTAGCCAAGAAATAGGACTATGAAAGAACAACATCCATGAAGAGTGTGCTCCTTAAAACAGTCTTAGACCAAAAAGGCAACATTTCCCCCAAACCAAAATGAGGAGATGGGAGGGGCAGGGAAACAGAAATAGTGAGAAAATAGAGCTTGTGCTCATTGTATCTAATGTCAAGCAATAATTGTGTATGAACTGTTGATTGGAAAAATAATTTTTTTCGGCAAACTTTTACCTAAATCACATTGAAAGGTTTAAAAAGAAAGCCAACCACGGAAGCCACTGGTTTAATAGGTGGTTGAACAGGTGATGCATGATGGGGTGGGGGGTGTTTTGTTAGGGCCATGAAACGATTTGGGGTGGTAGTCTAATAAATAATAGTATATGACACCACGCTTTTGACAACTTCCTTAAAATGTTTCAGAGCACAAAAAGAGGACCTTCATGCATGCTAATTAAATAAAAAATCATTTAGGAGATTGGAGGCCCTCAAGATGGAAGTCAGACTCTGATAATGGAATTACAAATTACAAATGCATGAAACCACTTCACTGCTAGAGGTAAGAGAAAAAGGTGCTGAACATAGTCACTTTGAATGAGACTGTAAGAGTCTGTAAGACACTTGCAGACTCTGTAAAGCTAAAGGCAAATGAGATTGTCTATAAGAATCTTAGTCTAGGGACAAGAGGAATGTAAAACGAAATAGAGGAAAGAACTAGGAAGCAAAGGGTGTTTATAAAGATCTAAATGCGGGCATGTACACATGTAAATATATTTATGTATGATGATGAGGGAATAAATCTATGTGCATATATTTGTAGGGTTAGTATTAAGATAACAGATGGACATTCAATGTAAGAGGACTTTGTTCTATTAAACTGGCATTTCCAACACGATCGCTGAAAACAAATTGGGTGCATAAGCAAATATGGTGAAGAAAGCTAATGGTGGTTGGCTACCAAATAATATAGTATCTGGGGTCTTAAAGGCTTGAAGATAAACAAGTGGCCATCTAACTGAGAAGTCACAGAGTCAACAGGGAAGAAGAACACTGACCTGTGTGATCATAAAATGTCAATAGGATCAAGTATAAGGCATTAAACAAAAAAATCATATCATTGTGAATGAAGGGGCCCATCTGTAGGCAACTAGACATCCCCTAACAGAAGAATTGCAGGGAGGAGACAAGCCAATCAGGGTGCAGTGTAGCACCAATGAAACATTCAACTTTCCTCTAGTTCCTTAATGCTTCCTTCTCCCTACTATCATGATCCCATTCTAGCTTACAAATCTGGCTAGACCAGACGATGTACACTGGTCAGATAGGAACTGGAAACACAGGGAATCCAGGACAGATGAACCCTCCAGTGCTAATAATGAGAGTGGCGATATGAGGAGGGAAGGGGAAGGTGAGGTAAAAGGAGGAACCAATCACATTGATCTTCATAAGAAACCCTTCCTGAGGGACAGACAACAGGATTGTGGGTGAAGGGAAGCATCAGACAGTGTAAGACATGACAAAATAATAATAATTTATAAATTATCAAGGGTTAATGAGGGAGTAGTAAAAATAAGGAGTTGAGACCAAGGATTCAAGTAGAAAGAAAATGTTTTGAGAATGATGATGGCAACAAATGTACAAATGTAATCTGACACAATGGATGGATGTCTGAATTGTAATAAGAGTTGCATGAATCCTCAATAAATTGATTCAAAAAAAGAGTATTATTCTATTTGGTAAAGTTGTACAGATTACCAAATTTGATACCACTATGAAATATGTTGAAATTTCATAACTAAATGGATTGCTTCTCAGTCTTGGAATTCACAGATGTTCAAGAGGCAGAGACTAGGAAGAACCATGTGATACTGTATGTATATGTGAAAGCCATGTATATACTACATACTCCCTGTGTGTCCACAGATTAGTATCCACTCATCTCTTTCCTTCTCCTGTCATCAATCTACTCCTGTGAACAGTCTTGGAAACTCACAGGGGCAGGTCTACACTGGCCAATAGAGTCACTATGAGTCAGAAATGACTTGACAGCACTATTTGCTTTGTTTGCCATTCATACTTGTGTGTGCACAGGTTAGTATCTACTCCTAGTTACCTGGTTCTGTCATCATTCCACTCCCAATGTCAGTGAGTCAAATCTGACGCTTGGCAACCCTACTGAACAGAATAGAACTGCTTCTGAGGGTTTCTAGGGCTGTAAGTCTGAACAGAAGCAGGCAGCCCCACCTTACTCCTGAGGAGCGGCTGGCAGATTTGAACTGCTAACCTGTGGTTAGCAGACCAGCATGCAACCCACTACATCTATCACCAGAGAAGGCCTAAAATCAATGACAGCTAGTAGACAGTACTTGATTTCTAATACCACTCTCTAAAGGAACAAAGTCACTTGCAGAAATGACTGATTTTAAGAATGGTAGGGGTGGGGGGACGGGCGGGGGAAATCATACAAATAAGCCTGGGGCACCTTGTGATGTCAGAAAGTCAGCATTTTTTTACATTAAGAACCTAGGCATTCATTGTTCTTCACTCTGTGTGGGCTGAAACATGTCAGAGACACAATAGTTGACTGGAAGAACACACAAACCCAGAGATGAAACAACTTGAGCAAAAATGAAATAAAGTAAAAAACCAGTGGATTCTGCCATTTGTTCCTTGAAAGACTTAGAAAACCCTTTGGGGCAAGTCTAGTTTCTCACATGGGTCCACTGGGAGTCAGAATCAAGTCAAGGACGCCCAACAACAATAATACAAAATACAAAATAAATGTCCATGGACCTATATTTATATAAATTAATGATTGGGAAAGCAATTAAATGGGAGAGAAGAAGTTCGTCTTTCATACAGAAAAACTTCAGATAATTTAGCAGGCCTTCTTTCCTCCAGAAGCTAGAGTGTAATTTCCTTCAATATGGTCCCTGCATAGTGATTTCCTTCCAAAGTCTACAGTACAGAAAAGGCCATAACAATAACTTGGTAGTGAAAAAGCTTGACAAACAGGAGATCAAGATGAACACCAAACAATAGTAAATTGAGATTATGTACTCTGGAGATGGTGGGACAGAAATGTCTTGACTTCTGTGGCCTCCTCCAAGCATGTGATGGTCTGCACAGGCTCCCTTGCTTGATTCTTCTGGTAAAAACACCAAACTGAAAACTCATTGCCAACCATGTGGTTCTGGCTCATGCTGCATACCTTTAAGTTTGGGGGTTGTTTCTTACCCAAACAAGACAAAACAAAACAAAACCGAAACCCAAGTGTAGCCCAACTTCACTGCCATGGCGTCACTGCTGAGTCACAGCAACCCTCAATGGGTTTTCAAGAATGTACCTGTTTCAGGCAGTGGAAAGATAAGGTGTCTCCCTGGGAGCTGCTGGTGGTTTTGATCAGCCAACCAGGCAGATTGCAGCCCAACGTGGAGCCACTACATCACAGGACTCCTGGTTTGCTACTCAGCAACAGAGGAACGAAGCGGCTACTACTTACTAAACATTTATTCTGGAACCTTGCTGGCATACTGGGTCACGAGTTGCTGTGTTCTAAGGGAGAAAGAGGAGGTTTCCCACTCCCATAGTTATATTCTGGAAAATCCACAGGGGCAGTTCTTCTCTGTCCTGTTGGAATCAGAATGGACTCGAGGGCAGTGGGTTTGGAATCTGGGTGAGAATTCTGTACCAATGGTCTACACGTGTTCTATAATCTTTACAAGAATGCTGTCAGGTAGGCAGTGTTCTGTCCTTGAGTAACTTGAAAAGCCACAGGTTTGATTTCAGACGCTACCTCTAAGAAATGCTGTTCCTGTCATCAGGTGCCACCAAGTTGGTTCCAACGCATAGCAACCCTGTGTACGTTAGACTACAACATCTCCCAGTCCCGTGTCGGCCTCATGACTGTTCTGGTGTTGGAGCCCAGTATTGCAGCCACTGTATCCATTGGTCTTTCTCTTTCTCACTAGCCCTCTGCTGGACCAATCATAATCCACGTCTCCTGGTCTCTACGGACAACATGTTCAAGGTCCACGAGACAAAGTCTTCCCATCTTTGCCTCTGAGGAGCATTCTAGCTGTCACCTCTTCCAAGACAGACTTGTTTGTTCTTTTGACAGTCCATGGTACTCTCAATAGTCTTTGCAAGCCAGACAATTCAAATGCATCTATTTTTTTTCTTCCTACCTCAATCAATGTCAAACTTTCACAAGCATGCAAGGCAATTGAAAATACCATGGCTTGAGTCAGGTGCACCTTAGTCCTCAAAGTAACATCCGTGCTTTTTCAACACTTTAAAGTGCTCTTGTGCAGCAGATTTACCCAATCCCCTATGCCTTTTTTTGTTTGTTTGTTTTGGGCATCATGCTCTCCAGTGGTGGGAGTAGGAGGCCCAGCCCAACTGCTGGAATTGAACCTCCGTCCCAGTGGGCCGCAGTCCCGCGCCCAACCACTACGCCACCGGGGCTCAGCCCTCCCAATGCCTTTTGATCTCTTGACTGCTGTTCTCATGAACATTCATTTTAATTATAAGCACGATGAAATTCTTGACAACTTTAATCTTTTCTCCATTTATCATGATGTAACCTATCAGTCCAGTTGTGAGAATTTTGGTTTTCTTTACATTCAGTTGCAATCCATACTGAAGGCGGCAATTCTTGATCTTCATAATCACGTGTGTGCAGTGTTGCAACACATAGTTTCTGAGACTATCACGCTCAGCTATCCGTCCACACAGTCAATGTTATGTGGTTTTAAAAGGCAACCATAATGAAAATAAAGGAAATGAAAAAGGAATGTGTTTGACTTGTATCAGAACCAAGTACTTCATTCTTTTGAGTATTGCCTTCTTGATTTTCATTTTTCTGGTGATGACAGATCCTTTTTCACTTAGGAAAAAGTCTTCATTGCTTTTCACAACTTAGTGAGGTTAACTTTTTTTTTTATGTCATTTTAAAAGTTCCTCTTACTTGCCTGAAGGGAAAGTTACCCAAACGGGCTACTAACCAGGGTCTGATTGAACCCAGATGAGACATTATGTCCTTATTTTTCATGTCCTTCTTCTTTCTGTAGATTCCGAAGTTTTATGGCATTGCTAATCCAATAGCATCATAACTTTAATGGAATGAGAAGGACGTCACAGGACCCACTTGGCTGGATTCTGCTTATATAACACCGAATGCACTGTGCGCTAGGCTTTGGACTGATGGCTTTAAAGTTGTCAATTCAGGCTCACCAGCTGCTCCACAGGAAAAAAAAAAAAGATGAGGCCATCAGCCCTATAAAAATTTATAGTCTCAAAAAACCTACATAGCATCGCATGAGATGGAAATGAATCAATGACAATGGGTTTGGCTTTTTGAGTTTAATTCTTGGGTCTACTCCTAAAGTTTGCAACTTCTATCTACTCATGCTAAACATTTCAAAAATCTCGCTCTATCTTCTCGTCGGTATATAACAATATTACAAATCTGTAGGAATCACATACATTTCCATGTACTTTTTGATAAGTGTCCAAAACAGAAAATCAAACCCACTTCTTATAATGCTCAATTTTACTCTCTACTATAACCACGAAGGGGCCCTGGTGGTAGATGGGTTATAGGTTAGGCTACTAATTGAAAGATCAGTTGTTTGAACCTACTAGGTGCTCTTCCAGGAGTGTTGGTGGCATAATGGCTAGGTGTTGGGACTATGAAGCACCAGATCAGCAATTCAAAAGCACCAGCTGCTCCTTGGCAGAATGATGAGGGTTTCTACTCCTGTAGGGCAGTTCTACCCTGTCCTACAGGGTCACTAGGATTGGACTTGACTTAGTGGCAGTGAGGAGGAGAAGGAGGTGGTGGGAGAGAAGAAGAAGAACGGTGGTTGGTGGGGGAAAGATGAGTTTGTCTGCTCTCATAAAGATGTATAGCCTGAGAAAACCTAAGGTGCAGGTCTACCCTGACCAAAAGAGTCATGATGAGTTGAAATCGACTCAGTGAGAGAGAGAGAGAGTTTGTTTTATTTTCTGACAACGATGAAATATCTATGGAGTACTGGTGATGAGTTATTGACCCTTGAAGTACTACATTTTACAACAGAAAAGTAAGGACTTGAAGAAAGCTCTCGCTCATTCAGCTTACATGTTGGTGCCTTGTAGGTCTAAGAAACCCAGCACCAGTCAGAATTTTATTTGAATGCAAAATGTTTTCCTCGAGGCAATTGAATTGAAAGGATGCCAGTGGCTCCACACTCACTTCCAGCTCTGGTTGTTTCAGGTTAATCATCTATCCATCAGTCATGCGAAGCATTTCTGTTTAAAAATGTGTATTCAAATCGAGAGCTTAGATCTCAAATGTGCCAAGAATTTCTTGAGGAAATCATGGTTTTGGGGGGAGTCTGTTTATCTGTGGTTCTTTTCATCTTCAAGATACAACTCTAATTTGAAGTACTACCAATAAGAATTCATCCTCTTTTGCATTTCCAAGAAAAAAATTATTAGCAAGCTGGTTGCAAAAGACTTTTTAAAAATTCTAAAAAGCGAAGATGTCACTTTGTGTTTTTTTGTTTGTTTGTTTTTGGAGGGGGGCATCACTGCCCTCTGGTGGGAGTGGGAGGCCCAGCCTTGCTCCTGGAGAGCTGCTGCTGCATTTGAACCGCCAAGCCAGTGGGCCGCCGTCCCACACTCAACCACTACGCCACCGGGGCTCAGTGCTACTTTGATGAGACTTTAGCTCATTTCCTTGGGGCACATCACAGGAAAGATAGATTTCTAAAAAAGAACATCACGAGTAGTCAAGCAGAGGGTCTGTGAAAATGAAGCAGAACCTTCAATGAGATGGACTGGCACAACAGCCACAGCAGTGGGCATGAACATCAGAAAGCATGAAGCTGAACCAGGAGCAGGTGGAGTTTCACTGTCCTGCATAAGGTCTGTATGAGTCGGAGCTGGCGAGGCACATCGAACAAAAGCAACATGAGACCAAGAGTTCTTGGGGAACCATCTGTGCTCCCGTTGTAGCACTCATGGCATCTGTGATCAGAAGACCTACTCAATTTACTAAATGTCCTGAGTTCCATGAAAACTCCTTGTGACTGGGCCTACCAAACTTACCCAAGAATTTGAAAATATTACATCTATATGTTCAGAAGCATCTCTCTAGCATTTATCACTTCCTTTAATGACAAAGGCAGGCAAGACACCTCAGTAGAACTAGCAGCCACTGTCACTCCAAAGTCAATACATCAAAGACAATTTTATATAGTCACAGTTGTGCAGGTATGTAAAAATATCACTTCCACTTACCACCACTTCTAATATCGATGCTTGTAGACCTGCCTCCTCTTTTCCACTTTACCCAGCGTGGTGTCCTTCTCCAGGGACTGGTCTCTCTGGACTGTATGACACAGTGGGCTCAGGCAGGGGAACAGTTGTGAGACAGTGTTTAGTTCAGTTGTGTAGAGGGGCCATCGGGTCTGGAACAAACTCCACAGCACCAACAGCACCAACAGACCTGCCTCTGGATGTATCATTTAATGTATTCATTACTGTCTGCCTTCTTAAGATAGGCTGGTGGCCGTTCTTCAACATAATTAACTTTGGGGGAAGATCTATTTTGTATTTTCATTTGAGATGAACTTTTTTTAATCACTAAAGACTTCAAGTCCATTTCCATTTTATTTTTCCTCCTCTTTTTTTCCCCTTCTCTGTCATCTTCCTCTCCCTTTGTTTTTATAAATCATTTTATTGGGGGCTCTTAGAAGTCTTATAGCAATACACACACTAATTGTATCAAACACATTTATGTATATGTTGCCATCGTTATTTTCAAAACGAAGGGCTTAAAAAAAAAACATTTAGCCCACTACTAAGGTTTGAAGGATAAGGAATCTAGAGGCTTTGTGTTGTTGTTGCTTTGAAGTAACACACTATATATATTTACACAACCCATCTAAAAAGTGAAATAAACAACAATATCTTGTTAAATTCTCCATATATGTGATTCTTTTTTTCTTCGGGGAAGGGGGTGGTGGTGGTGGTGGTAATCTGATATCTTTTATTCCATGTATGTGAAAACCATCAGTCCACGAAGGAATCCATAGATTTGATGAAATTTGAAAGGGATCCACAGCAAAAAAAAGTGAAGTCCTGACATGATGGATGTAAGTATGTATTGTGATAAGAGTTGTATGAGCTCCCAATTTTAAAAAAAGTTTAGAAAATGATGATGGCAACATATGTACGAATATGCTTGATACAATTGAGGTATGGAGTGTTATAAGAGCTGAAAGAGCCCATAATAAAATGACTAAGAAAAATTAAGCCCTTTGCCTTAGAACCTTTAGCCAAGTAGACTCCTCAGCAAACATTACTTCCTCAGCTGAAACGCCTGGCTTTTCCCATCACACAGGCGTTGTTGTTGTTAATGCCATTGAGCCTAGTTCTGCTCGGTGTGAACCCACAGAACAGAACAGAGCTGGGCAATTATCCTTATTCCCATAGAGACCACAGGTCCCCAGGTCTTTCTCTGACAAAGATGGTTCCAGAAAATTTACTGGCT
Source organism: Nesogale talazaci (assembly GCA_004026705.1). NCBI lineage: Eukaryota > Metazoa > Chordata > Mammalia > Afrosoricida > Tenrecidae > Nesogale > Nesogale talazaci. Next base: position 34,340 of record PVJH01020971.1, read on the forward strand.
ATACCAGCACTGTCCAATAGAAAGAATCAGGCTAGACACACAATTTCTAATTTTCTGGGAGGCACCTTAGAAAAGTAGTGAGAAGCAGGGGAAATTAATTTTGAGACTATATTTCATCATACAAAAATCAAAATATATTCTTTAAAATAATTTATTTGCTAGCTGACAGCTGGTGAGATATTGAGCTACTTACTGGACGGCTAACTGCAAGGTCAATGGTTCCGGTCCACGAGCAGATGCTGAGGAGAAAGATGAGGCTTTCTGCTCCTGTAAATGTTTCCAGCCCCCGAGGGCACTGGCACTCTGTCCTTTAGGGTCTCTGTAACTCACACCTGCCTCAAGGGCAGAAAGTGGTGGGGTTTCTTGGTAGTTTTCAAATTTTTATTTAGCCCAATATATTCAAATTTCGATCATCTAAACACATAATCTATCATTCACATTTTTGCAGTAACCAAAGAAGCTTACGATAAAGAAGTCTACCAACATCTTAACTCTGATATTGATCAGCAGTGCAATCAAGACGCATTGAAAATTTTTGGTGGTTAGAATGCACAAGTTGGGAACAAAGAGGAAGGAACAGTCATTGGACAATAGGACTTCGGTGATAGAAACCAGGTTGGAGATCTCATGATAGAATTTTGAATGACCAATACAACTTATTTCTAGTAAAGACCCTTTTTCAGCAGCACGAAAAAAAAATCAACTATACACACTGACTTCTCCAGATGAAAGATGCAGAAATCAACTTGACGACATCTGTGGGAAGAGATGAGAGAGGAGCTCGATATCAGCCGCTAAAACAAGCCAGGGGCTGACTGTAGGGCAGATCCCTGATTGCTAACGTAGCAGATGAAGAAAATCATAGCAAGTTCCCAGGAGCAAAAATACAACCCTGAATACACCCCACCCGGATTTTGAGCCCCAGTGGCATAGTGGTTGAGTGCGGGACTGCGACCCACAGGGTTGGCAGTTCATATCCAGCAGCAGCTCTCCAGGAGCAAGGCTGGGCCTCCTACTCCCACCAGGGGGCAATGATGCACACACACACACACACACACACAAACAAAGAACAGATTTGCTTTATTGAACATTCCTAACAGATGACTTGTGGGAGGACATGACGAGACTCATTAACTTACTCTTAATCATAGATCAGCAAAAGTAAATGAAAGAAATGATGAAGTCATTTCTGAACTGAACAGAAAATGGCAAAGGGCAGTTCAAGAAGGAAAAAAAGTATTAAATCTGCTAAGGGGAGATTGAGGTACAGCCCAGATCACTTAGTGGAACCCAATTTTGATCCTTCCGTGTGACCTATGAAAGAGTTTGTGCACCTCAAAAAGATTGAGTCTGAAGTCCTAGTAGTGTATACCACATGTCTGGACCACCAAGAGATGGATAGAAACTAGGCCAAATTGTCCAATGAGGAACATAATACTAGACATCCCTCCCCTTATTAGGTACCATTGAGTTGGTTTTGACCTCTAGTGACCTTATGAATAACAAAACAAAACACTGGCTGGCCCTATACCATTCTCATAATTGTTCCATGGGGTCAATCTCTCTCCTTAAGGGCTTCCCCTCTTTCACATATAGTATTCTTCTCCAAGGACTGGTCTCTCCTGACAACGTGTCCAAAGTGTGTGAGACAAAGTCTTATCATCTTTGCCTGTTAGGAGCACCCTGGCCCTACTTCTTTCAAGACAGATGAGATTGCCCTTTCCGCAGTCCATGGTACTTACAATATTCTTCTCCAGCAACATAATTCAAATGCATACATTCCTCTTCAGTTTTCTTTATTCAATATCCAACTTGCATATGTGTATCAGACAATTGAAAATACCATGGATTGAGTAAGGCGTCTGCGTCAGATCATCTACGAGTTACTTTCTGCCAATACGCTTCTGCCACTTGGGGATGTTGGGAAGTAAGCATCTGTCTCTTTCTCTCCCAACCCCTTCATGGCCTCTTCTCTCCAGGAGAGGAACAGCCAGTGGCATTGCTTAGACCAGTGGTTCTCACCCTTCCTTTTAATACAGTTCTTCAGGTTGTGGTAACATGCCCCCCCCCCATAAAATTATAATCATGGCTACTTCATAATTGTAATTTTGCTACTGTTATGAATCAGGAAACCCCTGCGAAAGGGTCATTCAACACCCCAAAGGTGTTGGGACCCATAGGCTGAGAACTGCTAGCTTAGATCAACATTGCTTTGGCTTTGGGGAGGAGATTACTGTGCCTCTCCCCAAATGGCGAGTACTGCCATTGGCTGCTGTCAACTCAGCTTCCAACTCATGGTAACACTGTGCACAGCAGAACACAGTGCTGTGATCTATGGGGTTCGCATCTACTGGTGTCCAGAAATAGTTCACCAGGCCTTTCTTCTAGTTGTTCTTAGTCTGAAAGCTCTGCTGGAACCTGTTCAACATTGTGGCAACACCAAAGCTCCCACTGACGATGGGTGGTGGCTACTCATGAGGTGCAGTGACCCGGAAAGACACCTGGGCTTCGGCACTGATGGGGCGAACTCCACCACACCCTCAGTGAGCCCCTTCTGCCCACCTGAGTCACCTAGCACTGGCTGTTTTCACATGCCATAGAGATCAGAGAGGGCTTGCCATTCCTTCCCACCCACCCCAACCCCCTGCTCCGTCAGTGACTAGGTATGTGTGAAAAATACCTGGGGTAGGTTGCATGACTTTTACACTCAAGCTCCTGCACCTTACCTCTTAAGCTAGGCCTTAGGAGGACTTTACGAGTAATCTAACTTTGCTCATCTTTAGGAATTACTTGGCGCTTGCCCAGACATGAATAAAACCCACACTCTGAACTTCACTCAATCCTTAGAAATTCTCTACATTCTCTACATTTTCTAGGGGGAGGAAGAGTGACTTTCGGCCCATAAACCCCTAATAGTTGGGACCAGGGCAGCGTCTATCTCTGGGGAATAGTTGAGGTATCTAGAGCATGTGTAAACTCAGCCAGGAAGACCCTACCTCAAGATAGCCTCCTTGTACCTAGGTCAGATAACTGAAGTCTAGTTGGTGGATCTTTAAAAAGGGGAGAGGTGGCAGTGTCTTTTGTGTGTGTGTTGACATAAGCCAAACCAAACCAGTCGCTGCTGAGTCAATTCCAGCGTATGGCAAGACCCATGTGTCAGAGCCACGTCTCCATTGAGTTTTCATGGCTGGGGCTTTCAAAAGCAAATGTCTGAGCCTATCTTCCAAGACCTTTCTGAGTGGGTTTGAACCACCAGCCTTTCAGGTAGTAGCCACCACATTGCATGCACCACCCAGGGGCTCCATACTGTTGTCCTTGTTAGGTGCTTTCCAATTGGTTCCAACTTAGAGGGATCCGATGCCCAACAGGAGGAAGCACTTCCTGGTTCGGCTGTTGGATGTTTGAGGTCATTGTTGCAGCCACTGTATCACTCCATCTCCTGGACAGTCTTCCCCTTTTTACCAAGTAGATGTCCCATTCCAAGAGCTGCTCTCTCCTGACAGCGTGTCCAATGGGGTTCGTGGATCTTGCCTGACAGAAACTGAGACTGCGATGTGCACACTGTGCTTGTTGTCTTGGCAACATCAGAGGAAAGGGGCAGCTGTTCACACCAGAAAGAAAGAGCTAACGCCTTGGTTTGGGAGAAGGAATCTCAATTGTGGACCTGGAAATCTTGGTGCAATCGTGGCTTAGAACCACACCATGGAGGCTTCTCAACGTAAAAGCAATACTGGTCTATTGAGGGACAGACATGGTCTGCACTGGGAAGACACAGAGTGTGTCACTCCACTGGACGATGAGGAAAACTCAGAGCAGGAAGTCAACATGACAATTTCAAACTTGGCTAAGAGACAAACAGGGAGGCAACAGTGGGGCATGTGGGAGAGGATGTGCTCGGAATAGGTGGGTAACACACTAGTGGGGTGACGGAGTCAGTTAAAGGTACGTGCCTTTCTGTTTAATACAGAAGGGCATGTACCTGGTGGTGGCAGGACTGGACTGTTTTGATAACCTGATAGGACTATTGCCTCCTCAGTCGTGCCTTTTTGGGGGTCCATTATAAAGATTTATCTATAGATAATGGTGTGCATCAGCACCCTTTGGCCATAAGCTATCACAACTCACATCAGTCTGACCCAAGGGGAAAGCTGCTCGGCGAAGAGATGGGGGTATCCTGCTCCTGCCCAGCCTCAGGAAAAAGGCATGTCTTCTTCAGGGTGTATGGTGATCCAAGTTCAAGGAGCTTCTATTAGACAAGGCAGGCTTCTCAATTCACCATGCCACATCTTTAAAATAGAGTTGGGACTCCCCTTCAGACTGCTCTATTCCCATAAATCAAGTCCCTCTGACTTTAAGCTGAGCATCATGCAGTGACAACTAGAGAGAAGACAGGTGGCCATTTTACACCATCGCAGGGAGGCACCAGGTTAAAATGCCACTGCATTCATTTGCAATGAGAAGTGACTGTCACAGAGATCAGAATGTTTAATATATGCAGACTTTGATGCTGTTTCCCAGTTGGCAGAGGCCCATGGGAACTAAACCTCCATCAAAAAGCATTGTTAAATGTGAAATCTGAACATAAATTGAATCTTTCAAAGCAGCAAGATAAACTGCCTGCTGCTAGGTTCACTGTTGGCCTCCCCAGTCCAGCCTATACACACAGTGATGCTTTCTTCCATCTTCTAGACCAGCGGTTCTCAAACTTCCTAATAGCCACCACCCTGTGGTGACCCCCCCACCCATAAAATTATTTTCATTGCTACTTTATAACAGTAATTGTACTACTGTTATGAATTGGGCAACCCCACTGAAAGGATCATTTGACCCCCAAAGGGATGTTAATCCACAGGTTGGGAATCACTGTTCAAGAGAACCACCAAGCCACAGGGGGAGGAAGTTCTTTAAGATCTTTATATTTCCTGCCAGCTTCTTGGCCTAGGGCCCAGTCTTTCTCCTGAAATGGATTTTCACAGGCTTTGCTGCTTGTGGGCTGAGATTTCATCTTGGTGCCTTGATGTTCTGTGGACTCTGTGATGAAGAACATTGAAAAAAAAAAGACCAAGTCACATCAGACGGACACTTTCATACAACACACACAAAGAATGATCTCAAAAATAAATGTCAAAGTCTTTATTTGTATTTTTATCTTTATAATATCAGTTCCTTCTTACCATTTTGTTTTTTATTGTTTCTGTTGGGTTTCCCAGTTTGTGAAACTCAGAAGCAGTAGATGCATAGAGACAATAACTAGTTCAATGGTTTATCAGGGATGTGAAGGGGGCTGGGGGGTGGAAAGG